>OX451740.1:98990085-99132585 GCA_948472305.1 Vicia faba
ATGAAAATATTTTTTATGCATTTTTTATGTTTGGAAATAAAATTACAAAGTCAGAAAAGAAAACAAAAATTCAAAAATGCAAAATATAAGAAATTGGGTCAGGGGGTGTGAAACTGAAAAAAGGGGTGTTAGAAGCAAAACTGGCCAGGCCCAGCCCAAGCCAACTTCATCTTCTTCCTCTAGACAAAAACGCGCGTGCGCCTGGTTCAAAATGGATATCCTGCACACGAGCTCCATTGCAAAAACACATAACACAAAACTTGTAAAGAATTTCAATACGATTCTAACCATATAAAGCATTAATCTTAACTCTCAAAGACCAGGGAGAATTTCTCTGGCCCAAAAATCTGACCTAGTTTTTTCAGCATGTTCATGGATGAAATTCTCCTAGCACACTTAATATAAATGAAAGCTAAGCATATGTATGGCTTCATGGCATTGAGTACTATATTTTTCATTCACAAACCTAAGGCTAAATGTTCCTAAATAGAGAGATAGGAAGTGATGAAAAACGTGTTTCAGTTGGATTCGAGTAGGGCAATGCAGTGCTTCTCAACAAGTTTTGAGGTGTCTGGTAGCTTTCCTGAACTTCACTTGATCTTTTCCAATAGCTAGCCGACCTTGAATGTCCCTGAATCAACCTCTAGAACTCAACCTGCATAAGCTTGAAGTGAAAATGGTGAACACTGTAAATGGAGTTACAGTTGGCAATGGAGGTTTGGGATAGCTTGAGTGATTTGAATGGAAGGTGTTTGAAGCAAAAAGGAGCAAAACGCACGAGCCAAATGAGCTATGGCACTCAAGTTGCAGCACCTTCCCTGTTTTGCCAAAGAAGAGTGATTTATGGCTATGGGAGGTTTTGAGGATCAAATGCTCGTGTTTCTTGCTCAAAGAGTTCTTTGAAATATGTTTGCAATGTTTGTTTAAGCTAGCATGGACTGGTTTTCAAGTTGGCAAGTGTTTTGACAATTTCTTCTTTGTGAAGCAAGAATGTGTAACTAGGTATCACAGGCCTGTACCACCATATATCATGCTGCATACAATCCTCTTGATACTTGTAATTTTTGGATTTGATTTTTCTTCTCATATCTTGGCCTTATGCTTCAAAGATCATGTTTTGACATAAAGCATACCTTTTCCAAAATGGAAATGTACCTTTTTCTAATTAAGGCTTAGTTTTGTGTGCAATGTCCAAATGGCCAAGATAATGCATTAGCTCAGTGGATTTGAATTCAATTAAGGAGTTTAAAATGGTTTAGAGGCCTGCAAACTAGTACAAAGCATGCTGGTTTGAAAATGCCACCTGAGTGAACATGTATTGGCCATGGATACAAAGTGATTTTTTGCCAACTTCAAGCATTCGATTCTCCCTAACCACAAATGTGTTTGAGGAGTTATTGGACAATTTGGAAAGCTTGCAACAAGCAACATAATCCATCTTTGAAATGCAAATTGAGACTCCAAGTGGAACTATGTGAAAAATGGCAAAGAATATGGGTCAAAATCCTACCTAAACTAGGGCAAAATTTCTCTAAGTTAAAAGTTTTAGGGACCCTTGTTCCAAAAATCATAACTTGAGATCCAAGATTATTTTGAGAAAACTTTGTGAATCAAAGTTGTAGACTTTGTGGAGTACTACAACTTTCATGTTTTAAGTTTTTTTTGAATCCATTTGCATCTTGGTGAAAATGTGGGACAAAGTTAGGAAAAATTAAGAAAATTTCATAACTTAGAAAAATTCTAAGTTATGAAATTTTTCAATTTCAAACCCTAATTTGCAATTTTGGGTTTCTTGATGGACAAGTTTTATAATTTGACACATCTTGATGAAAAATTACCCTTGGCACTTGATTTTGACCAAAAAGTCAAAGTTTGACTTTTCAGTGTATAGTCAAATTTTGATCAGTTGACTGAAAAATTCATCTGTCAATCCTATGCATTTGGGATCTTTTGAACTTGTTGAATAGGTCAAGATGATGCCATTGAGCCCTTGAGTCCTTTGTTGAGCTTGAATTTCCCTTGGCTAGATCAAAAAGTTAGAAATTGCCTTTGTACAATCAAAACCCTAAAAATGACCATTTTGCCCTTTTGGTGATTGATCAAATTTCTTGTGGAGTTGTAGTCCAAACTTGATCAAATGGTCCATATGAGTTCATAATGTTGATGTGGGTCAAAATTCATGAGGTTTGACTGTAAATTGACCATAGTTGACTTTTTCCCCAATACAGCTAATTTATAGGTCAACTGTCCAATTGACTGGGCAAAAATTTGATTCAAGGCTTGAAACTTGGTATGGGAAAACTTATGAGTCCAACATGAAGTATGAAAGTCAATTTGAGCATTGTAGGTCAAAATATCCCTGTGCAAACTCAAACCCTAATTTAGGTCAACAGTGCAAGGAGGTGTCTTGAGCAGAGCAAACCCTAGCTTGATCTTGAGTTCCAAGAGCCTTGTGATGAGAAATGTTGATAAAATGAGAGGGCAAATTTTGGGGTACATCAATGGCGCTCATCTCCAAAAATAAGAAGACTCAGAAGTAAATTGGCATCTTCAAAATGGGAAGAAGATTCAAAGGTCCTTCTAAACAAGTTTAAAATGCTGATATCACCTCTGATGAAGATGACAACCAAAAGGAGGATGGTAGAAGTGTCAGGGCTAAAGGTGGAAGCAACATTGGTTTTAGTAAGATGCCTGAGGACGAAGACTATTCTGATGAACAATATCCTCCTGCTGATGGCAAATAAAAGTAACTAGAAGACTGTCTTAAGATTATGGAAATCCAGAAAGTGCTTGGATTGGATTTCAGAGAGTTGGGTCTGATTCTGGTGGTGGTTATCCCTCACAAGTTCAAAGTCCCTGCTTTTTCTAAATATGATGGTATGTCTTGTCCGAAACTCCATCTGCAATCTTATGTTCGGAAGATCTAACCTCATACTGCTGACATGAAATTATGGGTTCACTTCTTTCAGGAAAGTTTGTCTGGTACACAAATTGAATGGTTTTATCACCTGGAGGGAACTGACATTCGTACTTGGGAAGACTTGGTTGCTGCTTCCTACAAGTCATATCACTACAATGCTGACCTTCCACCGAATCGTGTGCAATTACAAAACATGACTATGGGTTAGAATGAAGGATTTAAGGAATATACCCAGAAGTGGAGAGGCTTAGCTGGAAGGGTGCAACCTCCCTTGTTTGACCGAGAGCTAGTTGATATGTTCATGGGAGCTCTAACAGGTCCATTCTTTAATCATCTGATTGGGAGTTCTTCATCTGGTTTTACTGAGCTGATTTTGACGGGAGAACATGTCGAAAGTGGTATTAAGAGCGGAAAAATTCTTGTGGTTGCGTCTTCTAGTGCTATAAAGAAGACATTCAGTGGTAAGAAGGAGACCAACATTGTTTATGGCTAGAAGGGTCGTGGTAAAAATGACTGAATCAGTCTGTGGGGGTCGTATTGATTTCTAATCTTGCGTGTGTTCAACAACAACAACGGGGCAATAAGCATAGGTCAGACGCTTCAGGAAGGCAATTTACCAAAATTAATATGCCATTGTTTCAGGCGTTGCAACATTTGTTGAAAGCGGAATTGATTACACTAAGGGATCCTCCTCAGAATCCTAACACGTCCTCTCCTAAGTACAATCTGAATGCGATATGCACCTACCATTCTAACAGTCTGGGGTATGACACCAACAATTGTTAGAGCCTGAAAAACAAAATCCAGGATATGATTGACAACAAGGAAATTGAGTTTGATCCTCTGGAGACTCCGAATGTTATTACTACCCCTATGCCGAAGCATGACAAAGGCATAAGTGAAATTCATGATGTTCTTTATGTTGCTGATGTAAGTGAATTGGTGATTCCTCTACCAATAATCAAGATGAACCTGTTGCAGGTCGGTTTATTTCTAGGCTGTATTGAAAAATGTTACTACTACGCGGTCCAACCCAATGGCTATAAGTTACTAAAGGAAGGCATTCAACGCCTAATGGATAATCATATAATTCTGATCGAGAAGGTTCTTTTTGCTGAGAATATGTGTCAAGATTTATCAGTAATTTTTGGCCCTCCTGTCAGGATCACCTCCAAAGGTCTTGTAATGATTACTGCCAATCCGAAAGTTGCTCCTCTGGTCATCACTGCACCTGGAACTATTTCATATTCTTCGGATAAAACTATTTCTTGGAACTATGGATCAAAAATCTACTACTATGGCATTAAACAAGAATTACCGACTGTTGAAGATCAAGTTATTGAAGTTGTTGATACCGGCATTGACAATATTGCCAGAACCAGTAAGGTTACTAAAAGCGGAAGGGTTTTCTCTCCTGAAATCTCTCTGAAGACTATTACCACACTTGTTAAAGTTAATGCAACCGAGTCATCTGCTGAGGCTCGAGGCAAAGAGAAAGTGACAAAGCCTTCCTAGACAGAGGCACTTAGAGAAGCTACAGTTGAGGACACCTCTAGACAAGAGTTGGAAGAAGTATTGAATATTATTTGCAAGAGTCACTATAAAATCGTCAAAAAGTTGGGGCAGACCCCATTCAAGATCTCTATGTTATCCCTGCTATTGTGTTCTGAAGCCCATGCATAGGCTTTAGTAAAATTCTTGAAAACTGCTCATGTGCCGCAAGAGATTTATGCCTATCAATTTGGAAGTTATGTTGCGAGATTAACGATTGACAATGGTTTAGGTTTCTCTGATGCTGATCTGACTCCTGAGGAAAGAAACCACAATAAGGCTATGTATGTCTCCATTGAATGTAGAGGAACTACTCTGGCCCATGTTTTGGTTTATATTGGCTCTTCATTAAATGTTCTTCCGAAAGGCGCTCTTGAAAGACTTGATTGCGAAGGGGTCGTACTGAAACCCAGTGATATTGTAGTTTGAGCCTTTGACGAATCAAAAAGGATGGTATACGGGAAAGTGGATCTTCCGATTAAAGTGGGTTCACAGATATTTGAATCTACCTTCTATGTCATGGCCATTCGATCAGCTTATTCTTTCTTACTAGGACGCCCCTGGATCCATGGGGAAGACGTTGTTACCTCTACCCTACATCTGAAATTAAAGTTCCTTGTAAATGGAAAGATTGTTATTGTCTACGGTAAAGAAGAGTATATGGTTAGCCATTTGAATTATTTCCAATATGTAGAGATGGACAGTGAATTCATCGAGACTCCCTGTCAGACTTTCAAAGTTATCCCTCCTACTGTTACCGAAGATGTCTTTTCCATTCCCAAAGTTACGAGAATTCCGCCCAGGATGGCTTTATTGAAAGATGCTAAAGAAATTGTAGAAGAAGGTGGTTGTACTATTTAGGGTTAGATTCCTGAAATCCCCTATAAAGCTGACAAGTTTGGTTTGGGTTTCACTGCAGAGGGTCAAAGGACTGTTCTTCGCGCTCGGGCTGGAAGACCACCATTCCACGTCAGCAACAACAGATTCAATGCTATAGAAGATAATGCCAATGATTATGACCTTGACATCTCGATCTTTCCTACTGTTGGTAATTGACTCAGCAACTGAAAGATCGAGGACATTATCTCTATCTCCTTTAGTCATAAGTAATAGCTACATTTCTGTTTTATTACTTTCAAGTTTTGAATTTGTAATATTTGAATAATGATTATGACCTTGATAGCTAGATCTTTCCTACTGTTGGCAATGGACTCAGCAATTGAAAGACCGAGGACATTATCTCTATCTCCTTTAGTCATAAGTAATAGCTAGATTTCTATTTTATTACTTTCAAGTTTTGAATTTGTAATATTTGAATAATGACTTTAAATCTTGTGCTTTACCCGAGGGACAACAACTCATTTGTTAAGGGTTGTCATTTCATAAACATATTTTCATTCAATAAAAGCATTTGACGTTTTGCATTCAAATTTTGTGCTCTCTTTATTTTCAATTTTATCACTTTTAAATAGCTATGTGTTCTTACACACACCCACACAATACATTGCAGATCCACATCCACTCCGGATCCCGTTGATAACAATTCTGCTATTGCCACTTATGACTTTGAAAATATGATCTACCAAGCTGGGGACGAAGGTGAGGAAGATTGTGAGATACTAGGAGCACTTTCCATACTGTTAGTGCAAGAAGAGAAAGTTATTCAATCACACAAAGAGCCAGTTGAAGTGGTAAACTTGGGTTCTGAGACAGACAAGAAAGAGGTCAAGATAGGTTCCAACTTAGAGGACAGTGTCAAGAACAGGTTAATACAGATGTTGCATGAATATGTTGAAATCTTTGCATGGTCAAACTAAGACATGAAAGGGATGAATACCGATATTGTGGTTCACCGTCTGCTGATGAAAGAAGGTTGTGTTCCGATAAAACAGAAGGTTCGACATATGCGTCCCAAGATGTCAAAGAAGATCAATGCTGGGGTTATGAAACATTTCAACATAGGGTTCTTAGCAGTGACATCCTATCCTCAATGGGTTGTGTTGTACCCCAAAATTTTCCCTCCCATTTTCACACAAGACATACTCCTAGAGGTCCTCAATGGCTCAAGTTGACTAAGGATTGACTAGGCAAATCCTCCTCTTAAGACAATAAGCCTCAAACTAGGGTTTCACTCCTCATCAATATGTTTGAGTTCCAAGGGTCCCAAATTGTTTCCATTGACCTAATATGTCCTCAAGATCATCATTGCCAATTTTCATGCCTTGCACAACAAGTTTGCTTAGTCAACTGCTCAAATGCCTGAAAATCAACTATACTAGGTCAAAAGTCAACTGTGGCCTAAATACAGTCAAACTTCAAGATTTTTGGTCAACATCAATATTTTGAAGTATTATCCATCATTTGATCAAGGGTTGATCATGATTCCTCAAGAAATGCTCCTAACTCATCAAAAGTCAAAAGTTGCTAAATTAGGGTTTCTACAAGAAAAGTCAACCAAACTTTGACCAGGCATAACTTTCTCATACTTTATCAGAAATTTCTCATCCAAGGCTCATTTTGAAGAGAATCCAATTCCCTACAATTCATATTAATCGCTCAAGTTCAATAAATAAACTCATAAAAAGATATAAAATCAGTCATTATAGGTCCTTTTCAAAAGCCAACAAAAACACCTTTTGGGTCAAAGCTTCTTACATGAACATGGAAGATCCAATTGAGATGAAACAAAAGAGGTTTCTTAGGTGACATCCTAAGATTTCTTAAAAGTCCAAGAAAACCCTATTAGGGTCAAAATTGATAGAGATATACATTGTCAAAGTTGGCCATTTTTGGAAATTTGCACAAAGTCAACCATGACCAAAAATTTATTTTTCTTCAAATGGGCCTAACTTTTTATGCTTGCAACACACTGCTAACATGGTCCACGACCCACGAACCACTCCATGCCTCATTCACTTATTTATTTAATTTATTTTGATTTTATTTATTTAAAATTCAAATAAAATCAAATAAAATAAAAAATAAATCAAATAAATAGGATAAGATTTGTTTTGGCATTGATTGAATATCGCATGAGTTGTCAAATGAAGAACAAAATCGTGCAAGCTCAAAACAAGAGGAAATCTTCAAATGTGGAAAGATTGGAATCAAAAATTCATGACCATTATATTTTGGATTCTTTCTAATTCTAATGACCAAGATTGATTCTACTACATATAACAAAGCATTTGCAACCCTAAGGACAACATTACATGCGCAGCCTGGCTCCCATAAAGGAAGAAGAGATTTCAAATTTTGTCAAAAAAGTGTTGATCACATATCCCTCCATAGGCCATTTCAAGCAATTCTAAGGACACAACAACACTCCTGGACATTGACTGAAGTCATCCCACTCATTCCCAAGCCTCAAAGCATCAAGAATCAAGCATAATAACAGTCACGGTTTTCTCCTTTTTTTAAAAATCGTTTTCCATAATTATGGAATTATCAACATGTTTTAATCATTTATTCATGCTTATTATCATGTTTTCAATATGTTTCGATGATTTGATTTGAGTTTACGCGCAGGAATCGTGAAACACCATTCTTAGGGTTTCAAAGCATGTCTTAGGGCTTTTTGATATAGGTTAAATTAGGCCAAACCAAGGGTATATTCAGGCTCAGTGGGTATTTTCCAATCAACCCATGCCCTTGGTTGGGATTTATCATGCCTATGCTACATTTTGGAAATGTCACAGGTTATAGCTATGGACTTTGTCCATATGTATAAGTCCAATACCTAAAACGACGGTTCTGGGAAGAAGATGATCACGTGGCAGCCACACACTAGCTCGTTTGAATTTCGCGCCGTTTTTCTGGACAAAGCACTTTTTATGTTATATTTTATTTGTATATTATATTAACAATTAAACAGGTTAGCTCAGATGGTCAAGCGTGCGTTTGAAAGTTGAGAGTACCTGGGTTCGATCCCAGGTCCAGACATTTTCATATTTTCTGAGTTTCTTGTTTTAGATCCAGCGTATCTCACAACTAGGCATCCATCATGCGCCTCTAGATCCAGCCATTGGATCTTCTTTAAATCCAGATCCAACATTCAGCAAGTAAAGAACTTGGTGAACCCCCAGATGAGGGCTCCATTGGATCACACGCAGGCAATTGGGCCATCACACTTGGGCCTTGGAAATTTCAATCAGCACCCCCAGCTAAAGCTCATACAGGCCCATTTTTTATTCTTATTGTTTTTTATTTCATTTTATTTATTTTGTTTTGTTTATTTCTAAAAATCACTTTTTTAATTAAAACAAAAAACAAAAATCAATAAAATCACAAAAAAGGTAGGAATTAGATATTTTACTAAAAAATAATTTTTTAAATTAAATAATTAGTATTAATTAGGGTAATTGGTTTATTTTTTTTCTATAATTAAAACCCATTAGGAAATTAGTTTTAATTCTTAAATACTTTTTCCTCAAATAAAAAAATCCAAAAAACATTAGGTTTGTTTTAGAATTAATTTCAAATTTTCTTTTCTTTTTATTAATTAAATTTAATTAAATATTTTTTCCAAATAAACAAAACAACAAAAATAATTTTCTTTTACTTAGAGCATTTTAGATTTTTAGACGTCATTTCCAAGTCGCGTGCGTTAGCTACTTTCATATTATTATTATCATTTATTATTATTGTATCTGATTATGGGTTGCAATAGCTTTTAATTAGGTTTAGTTTTACTATTTTATTTACTGTTTAAATTCCCCAATTTTTGGTTATGTAACCCCCTTCCCTGAAGCCCTGTAATAGCGTCGATTTTTTTTCCGCTTTTAATTTATGCAATTTTTTAAACTGTTTAGATGTATGGATAATAGGATTTTATGCAAAAGATAAATCGAATGTTTAAAACAGTAGAACACCCTAACTGCGCAAAGGTAAATAAATTGAAATCAAACACTTGCACATGCTCACCCCTAGCGTATCTCCCACTTCGGTTGCCTCGGAAATACGGTCACTATTCTCGAACATGAGAATTCTTAGTGAATATCCTCTAATTCAGAGATCGCAAGTCCCTTTCGAAGGTTGCCTCGGTAAAATAAAATGCAATCTTAGAACTTTAGGATATTTACTAAGAGATCTTGCCCTGCTGCCTTAAGTGATTGTAATCGTCCCTTTCGATTGTCCCTCAAACTCCAACGATGAAGCTACCTAGCTACTCCCTAATAGTAGGATAACACTATCTAAAGGAAATAATAAAACAAACAGTCTTTTTCGAGTAGGTAGAAACTCTTAAGTACTTGCTCAAAACAACCAGTTTTTTCACACTTACACTTTTTGAACAAAGTTTTTAAAAACGCTTTATCACACTCTTGAGGACTGACACAAGGGTTACCATAAAGTGAAACGCTGCACTAAGGCATTTTCAAAGCTTTTCAAACACACACAAAAGCAATTTCAAAATGAGAAAGTACCTAAGATCCCATGGAAAATCATGGATAGAAAGGGTGCTAACACCTTCCCTTTCTATAATCTACCCCCATACTCAGAAACATCTCGAAAAAGGTTTTTTCTGTTCTTTTTCCCTTTTCCTTTGTTGGATAAAATAAAAGACGGCGGCGACTCTTACTTACCGTACATTTGGGAACAAAAAACGCAAAACCAGTAGTAACAAAAAAAATAGTCGGTTTTGCCACCGTATCACAGGTTGCTAATATGGTTCTGGTACCAAAGAAAGATGACAAGGTACGTATATGTGTAGCCTATAGGGATCTGAACAGGGCGAGCCCTAAAGATGACTTCCCACTTCCATATACTGATGTTTTGGTCGACAACACCGCTCAACACATGGTATTCTCCTTCATGGATGGTTTTTCAAGATATAATCAGATCAAGATGGCACCTAAAGACATGGAAAAGACTACTTTTGTTACACAGTGGAGCAATTTTTGCTATAAGGTTATGCCCTTTGGGTTGAATAACACCGGCGCAACATATCAACATGTTATGGTAGCTTTGTTCCATGACATGATTCATCACGCGATAGAGGTCTATGTCGATGGTATGATAACCAGATTACAGACTAAAGAAGAGCATCTAGACCATCTACATAAGTTGTTTGAGAGACTGAGGAAGTATAAGCTGAGATTGAATCCGAACAAGTGCACCTTTAGGGTGAGATCTGGTAAAATCATGGGTTTTATTGTCAGCGGTAAAGGAATCGAGGATGATCCCTCTAAATTAAAAGCTATTTAAGAAATGTCTCCTCCCCGTACCGAGAAGGAAGTCATAGGTTTCTTGGGATGATTGAATTATATTGCCAGATTTATTTCTCATTTGATCGCTACTTGTGAGTCGATATTTAACTGTTGAAGAAATATTAGGTAGTGAAATGGAACGATGATTGTCAGATAGCTTCTGACAAAATCAAGGAGTACCTACAAGAACCTCCAATCCTGATGCCACCAGCTGAAGGAAGACCTCTAATCATGTATTTAACAGTGCTAGAGAAATCAATGGGGTGTGTACTAGGGCAGCATGACGAGTCTGGTCGAAAAGAGCATGCAATATACTTCCTTAGCAAAAAGTTTACTGACTGTGAAACAAGATACTCACTACTCGAGAAAACTTGTTGCGCTTTGGCATGGTCTGCTCACTGACTAAGACAATATATGTTGACTCATACTACCTTTTTTATCTCTAAAATGGATCCAATCAAATATATATTCGAGAAACCAGCCCTATCTAGAAGAATAGCCCGATGGCAAATGGTCTTGACAGAATACGACATTCAGTACACCACTCAGAAAGCAATCAAAGGAAGTGTACCAACTGACCATTTGGCTCATTAAGCAGTGGACGACTACCAATCTATGAACTTAGAATTCCCGGACGAGAACATTATGATAGTTATAGATTATGAAGAACCTGGACCGTATGAAGGACCCGGGTCATGATCCTAATGGACTATAGTTTTAGATGGAGCTTCTAATGCACTAGGAAACATAATTGGTGCTATAATTATCTCTCCCCAGGGTTTCCTTACACCCTTCACCGCCTGATTATGTTTCGAGTGTACCAATAATATGGCTAAATATGAAGCATGCATCATGGGCATCAAAGCTGCTATTGACCTAAGAATCAAGTTCTTGAGTGTATATGGAGACTCAGCCCTAGTCATAAGCCAAATTAAGGGAGAATGGGATACTAAGCATCCAAATCTCATTATGTACCGAGAGAATGTGTTAACCTTAATTTTGTATTTCTAGGAGATCACTTTTGAGCACATCCCACGAGAAGAGAATCAGTTGGCAGACGCATTAGCAACCATGTTGTCTATGTTTAAAGTCAGATGGGACAACGAGGCTCCTAGAATTACCATTGAAAGGCTAGACGAACCTGCACACTGCTATGAAATTGACGCTAATGAAGTAGAAGAGAAAACTTGGTTTCATGAAATGAGAAGATATCTTGAGGCTCAAGAATATCCTGAAGGGGCATCTATGAATGACAAGAAATTCCTATGGAGGTTCTCATCTAAGTTCTTCCTGAGTAACAAAATTTTGTACAGGCACAACCATGATTCGACTCTTCTACGTTGTATGGATAAGAAAGAGGCGGAGAAGATTATGGAAGATATGCATGAAGGTATCTTTGGTACTCATTCCAGTGGACATAATATGGCTAAGAAAATTCTGAGAGCGGGTTACTATTGGTCGATTATGGAAACTGACTGTCATCACCATTCAAGAACTTGTCATAAGTGCCAAATCTATACCGACAAAGTACATGTACCTCCATTTCTGTTAAATGTCATGACTGCTCCTTGGCTGTTTGTAATGTGGGGAATTGATATGATTGGAGAGATCAAGCCTATTGCTTCTAAAATACATCATTTCATCCTAGTTGTTATTGACTATTTTATGAAGTGAGTTGAAGTAGCCTCGTTTTCCTTTGTTACTAAGAATGTGGTTGCTTAATTCATTAAGCATAACCTTATATGTCGGTATGGCATCCCCGAGAGAATCATCACAGACAATGGTACTAATATGAACAACACTATGATAATGGAACTCTACATGTAGTTCAAGATCAAGCACCACAACTCTTCTCCGTATCAACCAAAGATGAATGGTGCAGTGGAAGCCGCCAATAAAAACATTAATAAGATTATGCAAAAAATGGTTGTGACTTACAAAGACTGGCACGAGATGTTACCATTTGCTCTTCGTGGTTTTCGCACTTCAGCTTGGACATCAATTAGGGAAACCCTGTTTTCTCTGTTCTATGGTATGGAGGTTGTCTTACCTGTCAAAGTTCAGATTCCTTCCTTAAGAATTATGAAAGATGCAGACTTGGACGAAGACGAGTGGATTCAGACTAGGCTGGATCAGTGGAATATAATTAATGAGAAGAGGCTTGCAACTGTTTGTCATTGTCAGATGTATCATAAGCGTATGATTAAAGCTTTCAATAAGAAAATCAAGCATCGGGTATATCAGGCTGGTGACTTGGTAATAAAGCGCATCATCTTACCACAGGATGATCCCAGGGGCAAATAGAATCCCACCTACGAAGGGCCATTTGTAATCAAAAAGATATTTTCGGGCGGTGTTATGATACTTACCACCATGGATGGTGAAGATCTTCCACACCTTGTGAACATAGACATAGTTAAAAGATACTACACATGAAAACGACCCGCTAGGTTGAATGGCCTAGGAAAAAATAAGGGCATAACGACGAACCAAAAGGGTTTGGGAAAAAATTAGGGATATAAATATAAAGATTGTACACTCATCAAGTCGAAAACCTGAAAAGGCAGCTTGGGCAAAAAATGGTATCTCGGTGGACTGAAAACCTGGAAGGGAGGTCCAGGCAAAAGTTTGAGATTAAAGCGTACGACTATGTCCCGTTGGATCATCTACTTACAACCAGCTTTATTACCAACGTCAAGTTCGAATGGTACAGGTCGATTCAGTCAACTTCTTCTGACAACAAGGGATGAGATGCTCGAAGACATAGGGGCAATAGCAAATTTGGAACCCGACGAGATCATTTACACATAGCTATACATTTTATTTCTACTTTGTACTCTCTTCATTTTTCACGACGATTTCCTCTTCTAGGATTTCTGTCTCCTTGTACAACAATCGCCTGTTATAGGCAAACTATCAATGTAAACACAATTTCAAAATTCAAGATTTGTTTTTACTTTTTCTGTTTTGTTTGCAAAAACGTCCAATGACTAAATTGAATGAACATATGCATATAAACATGATTATTGTTAACAAAATATATATAAAAACAGGAAAAAGTATTTACTCAAGACTTTAGGAGTTGGGATAATGTTCAAGTCGTCCATAAATCCCCACAAAGTAATTCCCAATAAAGTTGCCCCACAAAATAGTTTCCATAAGGTTATCCCCCGCAGAATCAGCATCACGAGCTCATCTTCAACAAGGACATATTCCCAGCAGACCGTACTCACCAGCAGATCCCCCTAGCGGACAAAAGAGTACAATCTTTTCGCCGACAATATCACCAACTTACGGAAATGCAATATTTAGTAGAGCATGATAGCAGTACAGTTCACAAAAATTCTCTTCTCCAGCATAGCTCATTTCCTCAGTAGAGTATTTCTCCAACAAGGTTTATTTCCCTAACAGGGTTTATTTCCCCAATGGAATTCAATCTCCCCAGCTTTAGTTTATCCCTCTGACTACTATAAATCACCGGAAAAACTTTTCTCTCCAGAAAAGGGTAGTCCAGACCATTATCCCCAAAGATTTGCTACGAAATCAGAAACATGACTAAGTATTAGTTAATCTTCTCCTCCCCAGACGAGTCGGCATCCATACCAGTTTTTTGGTCAGACAGCACCTCGAAAGTTTATCCATCTCTTTTATCCCCAGTCAGGATGTATAAGAATTAAAATCCGCAGTAGAGCAACAAACGACCAATGTTCATGAGCTCTTCTTCCCAAGCAGAAATCAACATCCCCAACAGAGTTTCCTCAAACAGCAAGCAGGAATCCTCAGCAAACCGAAGACTCATATTCTTCATCCCCAACAACAATCAGGGATTTATTTTCCCTATCAAAAATGTTATGCGAAGCTACCAATGCACTTCAAATATATCTTACATTCATATATCATTTATCATAGCATATGCATGTGAAATGCATTATCATGTTCACATTTATTTTGAGAGCATCACTATGCAATGCATTACATACATCATGGAGTTGCATAAAACTAACTTTGTCTTTTAGGGTTAAGTTTGCAAGCAGACAAGTATTTCCCTCAGAGACTACATCTGACAAGTAGCTACTTAAACATTTTCCCCAGAAGGTCATTTTGAAGGATATCTCCTCTAGATGAAGTCATGCATAGACATCTTCTAGTGCATAGTTCAAATGAAATCAGGCGTAGATTTCCTTCTGATACTCTTTTTGGAAAAGTCAGGCGTAGACTCTTTCTGGTACCTCTTATGGTTGAATTCGAGAGTATACATCTTCCGATTCAGATGAAATCAGATGTAGATTTCCTTCTGAAATTCTTTTGGAAAAAGTCATGCGTAGACTCTTTTTGGTATCTCTTCTGGTTGAAGTCGGCCGTAGACATCTTTTGGTTTGGATGAAATAAAGCATAGATTTTTTCTGATACTCTTTTTGGAAAAAGTCAGGCGTAGACTCTTTCCGGTACCTCTTCTAGTTGAAGTAGTGCGTAGACATATTCTGGTTCGGACGAAATATCAAGCGTAGATATCTTTCTAATACTCTTTTTGGAAAAAGTCAGGCATAGACTCTTTATGGTACCTCTTCTAGTTGAAGTCAGGCGTAGACATCTTCTAGTTAAGATGAAATCAATCATAGATTTCCTTCTGATACTCTTTTTTGAAAAAAAGTCAAGCGTAGACTCCTTCCAACACCTCTTCTAGTTGAAGTCGAGTGTATACATCTTCTAGTTCGGATGAAATCAAGCGTAGATTCCTTCTGAAATTCTTTGGGACATAATCGGGCGTAGACTTGTTCCAAACATATATTCTAGACAAAGTCAAGCGTAGACTCATTCTAGTATATCATTAAGATTAAAATCAAGCGTAGACTCGTTCTATTAGACTCATTCTAATAACTCTCTGTCACCTCTCCAGATGGCATCTATAAGCCCATCTCCAACAACTATCCTTCACTCTCCAAATGGCACCTTTAAGCCCATTCCCGGTATAATCAACCAACAATGTTACTTCATGCACAAGCGAGTGCAAATTTATGGGCACTTAAGTGTTCAATCATCTTCCACCTTTAGATCACGAATAGTGGACATGCCAATCTAACTCTTCAGGTTTAAGAAGATTGAACAGGGGCTGCTGTTGTACTCCAAAATTTGCCCTTTCATTTTCCTTCAAGACATTCTCATGAGATCCTCATTTGCTCAAGTTGGTTAAAGAATTAATCAGATAAATTCTCCTCCTAAGCAATGGGTCAATAACTAGGGTTTTGGGTTTCATGATTCCTCAAGAAAAGTCCTCAAATCATCAAAAGTCAAAAGTTTCCAAATTTGGGTTTTCTTTAGGAGAAGTCAACTGAACTTTGACCAAGCATAACTTTCACGTGCTTCATAAGCTTTTCCCCATCCAAAGCCCATTTTGAAGGGAATTAAATTCTCTTCAACTTTGTATCTATATGCTCAAGTCCAAAAAATGCACCATTTGAAAGATATAAGCCAATACATTATAGGTCTTTTCAAAAGTCAACAAAAAGACACTTTTTTTCAAGGCAACTTATTTTAAGATAAAGTCTTCAAAAGCAAAAATGATCAACATAGAGGTTATATAGGACATCTTGAGCTTTCCAAAAAGCCTAAGATCACCTTCAAACGATAAAAATGAGTGAGTTATGGCCATTGCAAGTTGGAAAATTTTGAGCAAATGCATGAAGTTAAAATTGAGCAAGCTTGATATTTATGGACTATTGGGCCATGGTTTTGAGGTCCAAACGTGTTTATGCCTTTCATACACCTCAAAATTCATTCACACACATTTTGGCCTTGTTTTATTTTAATTATTTTAATTATTATTTATTTAATTCATTAATAATATAAAATAAATAAGATAAAATCATATCTTTTTGTACAAGAGTCCAAGCCCATTTGTTTTTTCCCAAAAAAATCTCTATAAATTCAGGCATCAAGACAAGAACAAAGGACACGAATCCTTGCCTCCAAAACTTGTCCAAAATTTTTCCAAATAATTTCAAGAACCCTAAAATTCTCAAACCCTACTTTCAATTCCCTCTCACTGTAAAACAACCATCTCATTCACTCCTAGCCACCATACAGAGTAAGGTTGGGTCAATATTGATGTTCAAAAGATTATGAGAACACCATACATGCATCTCTGATTTTATAAATTTTGTTAATTTCATATTGTGATTTTTTTTGTTTTATGCCATATTAATGTTACTAATGCACTCCTGAGATGTCCCTGAACAGGTTTGGATCATTATCATGATCCAATGCAGTCAGAACCATAAGGTACTATGTTTTCTCTGATCGGTACCATTTATGTTATAGCGGTCAAACCATGGACTTTTAGAACAAAATAACATTTCCATTGGATTATGGACCCTCGATTTAGGTTAATTTTGCCGATTTTAAAAAAGGGGCTTACCAGAGAAGACGACCGGAGCTAGGGCTCCGACGCTTCTCCAACCAATGTATTTTGTTTTATATTATATTTGTTTTGTTTAATTATATGAACGGATGAAGCAGCCACTCCAATGGCAAAAGCGTGCGTGATAAGGCATTAGTCTCAAAGGTCCTAGGTTCGATCCAACCTTTTGACATTTTTTTCTCTAACATTTCATATGTTTTGTAGGTTAATTATAAAACGTGTTGAGCGCGTATCTTAGAACAAGCCAAGCGCCTGACTCAGTTGGTATGCATGCTTCCCGGAGATGCAGGGGGCGTGGGTTCAACACCCACCCCCAACGTTCTTTTTCTACATTTTTTCACTAACATTATTTTCTTTTTCTTAACCCTAATTTTCTTTAATAAACCCTAATTATTTTTTTAATCAACATTAAAGCAGATTAGGTTTAGTTTTCTTTCTCATAAATTAACTTTGACTTAATTTTATCGGTTAATTAAAATCAACCTAGACTTTAGGGTTTGTTTGATTTAATCACTTAATCAATTTTTTAATTAAAATCAATTAGGTTTAGGTTAAACCATCAATCAATTTTTTATCAAACAATTTCTCTGTTTCTTTCCCTTTTTACTGTTTCGCGCTTTATTTTCTCATTAGTTTTTCCTATTATGTAACTTCTACGGAATGTAATAGTTTTAATTAGGGTTTTTGCTTTCTTTCTTTCCCCAATTTTTTGTGGTTTTTACCCCATTCCCGAATCTTCGTAAGAGCGTAAGACATTTATTTTCTGCTTTACTGCTTTTCTTATAACTGCTAGTAACTAGGCATGTATGGCAAGATCTAAAATCAACCGTTAAATAACCCTAATATATAAATAAACTGAACTGAATCACTATTCACACTTGCACCTCCAGGATAACCTCACTTGTTGCCTTCGAATAAACAGTCATGTCCCTTAAACATGGGGACACTTTAGCAAAGTCCCTCCGATAAAAAGATTGTAGTCCCTCGATGATCCTTCGATGCTGCCTTCAGTAAACAATCTTGTCCCTTACGATAAAATTGCTAAATCTCCCTTACAAGTTTCCTTTATGACAGTACGATAACCCGCGTCTGTCCCATCACATCCAATGATAGGGCTTCCTACTAACTAAGGGTAGGGTAGCACTATCTAAGGAGGAGGATAATAACACGAAAGACTTTTGAGTAGGTATCCGCACATTTGGATAAAACCAAAAAAGTCAGTCTCCCACCGTATTACACTAACACTTGACATAATAAAGTCAACATAGAATTCCCATCCTTTGGATTAAAGTCACACACAATGAAGTAATAAGAATCAGATAACCTCAGGTGCAAGCTTGCATCAAATAACTTTAAAAAGGTATAGATGAATTGGCATGTATCAGATGAACTTGTTGTCTTTGATGAATTGTTTTTGCATCATATGAGTTTTAAAGTAACATCTACACACATAAAAAGTTCCCAATACACAGACAAAATAACAACAAGACCCTAAAGTCCAAAGGTGTCAAAGTAATAAGGTCCTATCCTAAGTCCAAAGGTCTAAATACTCCAATATGCCAAGGGATGGTAACTATAGTCCAAAAAAGAACTTTAAGTTTCTTAATGTTCAAGTTGATTATTAATGATTTAAGAACAAAAATAAAAGTCCAAGTGGGCAAAGGAAAAAGGTGCATAAACACAAACATATGTCCAAGTGGACAAAGGAAAATGACATAAAATAAAAGTACAAGTGTGTTGTACCCCCAAAATTTTCCCTCCCATTTTCTTCAAGACACCTCCTCATGCTCATAGGTTTTTCAATTGCTCAAGGCTACTCAATGTTTGATCAGACAAATTCTCCTCATAAGTAGTTGACCTATAACTAGGTTTTCATTTCTCTCAAGGAAAATTGGACTTATAATGCCTCAAGTGGAGTTAATGGTTTCTCATATGTCTCTAAGAATGCTTATGCAAAAATTCAAGCCTTGCATCACAAGTTTGCTCATTCAATTGCTCAGAAGACTCAAAATAAACTGTATTGGACCAAAAGTCAATTGTGGTCAACATACAGTCAAACTTCAAGATGTTTGGTCAAAATCAATATTTTGAAGTCATATTCATCATTTGATAAAGGCTTGGTCATTATTCATCAAGAAACCTCAAGATTCATCCAAAGTTAAAAGTTACCAAATTAGGGGTTTCTTAAGGAAAAGTCAACTGAACTTTGACCAAGCATAACTTCCACATGCTTCATCAGATTTTTCTCAAGCAAAGCTAATTTTGAAGGAAATTTGATTTTCCCCATCATGTCCTCTCTAAGCTCAAGTCCAAAAATGCTTCATTTGAGAGATATGGGCCAAAACATTATAAGTCATTTCAAATGTCAATAAAAAGACACTTTTTGTCAAGACAATTTACATCAAGATAAAGTCTTCAAATTCAAAAATGATCAATATAGAGATTGTATATGACATCTTGAGCTTTCCAAAAAGTCCAAGATCACCTTCAAATGATGAAAATTGAGAGAGTTATGATTGGTGCAAGTTGGTCAATTTTGAGAAAATGCATGAAACCTAAAGTGACCAAACTTGGAATTTTGGGCTAGTAGGCTTATGTTTCAAAGACCATGCGTGTATTAGGCCTCAGTGTGAACCTCAGGACTTATTCATACACCCCTTGGGTTTTTATTCTATTTTTTTATTTATTTAAAAATTCAAAATTAAAAAAAGATAAAACCAAGGCTTTCATGACAAGGTCCAAGCTCACTCTTGTTTGACCTAATTCATCACTATATATTCTCATTATTTCAGACACGACAAGCCACAAAAAACCCTTGTAAAACACCATACCAAAATCTCAAAAATTCTAAAAAATTAGGGCAAATCAAGAACCCTAGTTGCAGCCACTTTCAAAGCAAATAAACCTTTCCAATCGATCTCTGAAGTATTGTAGGGTAAGAATAGATTACTCTTGAGGATCCAAAGGTCCTGAAACACACGATCATACATCACCGTTTTTCCATTCTTGCATGAATTTGTACTTTTGTTTTCTTCACGTTTTAATGCTTACTAACGATATTGATCTTGCGGGTTAATCAGAACCTGTGAAGTGGCTGGAAGATGATATGTAGTTGGGCTATGATGTCGAGGAGGAAAAGGGGATTATACCTTCAAGGAACTCCAACGGTTAAGTAAGAGTGGGAACAAGGAGATTCAAGCAAAGTATTAAGGTATTGGTGGTGAATAGTGAATATTCGATACCTGGCCCTCACAGGTGGGAAGGTTTATATACTACCCATGGCGCATGACCATTGGTTCCTGATTTTACGCCTGGATATGTGGGTCCGTAAAATCAGGTAACTGTCAAGACTTGGTCAAACCGGGAAGATGTGCCTGTAACTATCCGTTGATTCCGAGGAGGGGGTCAGTTATGAGCATCCCTCTGGTCGGTTCCTGGTGGCCTGCATGACTTTGATGCCGGGTAGGCTGAGAGATGCTTGTCGATTATCCTAGGCCAGTGTTGTCTTAGGAGGGAAAAGGGTCGATATTTCCCGACAGAGAGCGGGCGGTTCGGATCATGGACGTGCGGGCCATACCAAAAGAAAGGGTTAGACTAGGCCCATTAAAGTTGTCGAGCCAGTCCAGAACTGTAGCCCCCTAAGTCGTTGCTTCTGGGTACAAGAGTGATGACTTTAACACCTGCTCGTGGAATGGGGCGCGTCTTACGGGGAAATGAGTGTTGCCAGTTGCACCTTTCTCGCAGCGAGATGATGAGTTAGTCGTTAGGAGCTTTGAACTTGAAGAGGTAGCATGTTTTGGGCAGCGCGCTAGCGAAGCGGCACAATGATGACCTAGGGGCTAGGGTGTAATAATAATGAACCTAGGGTTTCCCGGGCGCATGTCTTGCACGTATGTATGGCCTTATCTATAAATACAAGAGGAGCATGATGTTTAGTGTTTTTCGTCTTCTCTGTTAACTACTTGTAATAGATGGACCGTCAACCACCATCGTTTCTTGGGATTTGTCGCTCGCAGTTGCTACTTCCAGCCTTTCTTCTTCTATTAACTGATAAGTTTTTAGTTTTCCACCACTGTTTGCTTTCAGTAGATCATATTTTTTCCATTTTCTTTCTAGAGATGCATGCGGCTAGGATTTAGGGTTCTGTTTGTGAGGACGTTGTTGGGGAGTGGTGGCGGTAGGCGGTGTTTCTGTAGTTTAGAATTGTCGGAGCCGCATTGGAATCCCCCGGGGCACTCTGTGATGTGTTATAGACGACCCCTTAGGACTTAAGGCTGTTTTCTATATTTTTTCTCGTTTATGCACCTTAGTGAGGCTTCTGGTTGGGGACACGATCCTCGTTTCCCAGCGCCCTTTCTCTTGATTAGTGGTGGAAGGGTGGTTTTGGAATTGATGTCGAGTTCATCTTTTTCCTCTGCATTTCAGGTGCTATGACATACAACGCCCGTGTTAATCTCTCGAGCGAGTCTACACAATCTTTGAGAAGTTCTCCAGACGAGACGAGTAGCTCGTCGAGCATTCTGGATATTTCTGGGGATGTGCAGAATCACTCGGAGTAGCAAACGGGGGGAGGTGATGTGGAGATGACCTTCGCCAATCAAGGTTGCATGTTTTCCCCCGGGGACGAGGAGGATCCACGGGCTTGGGTCGCGAATGATCCCTGGGACTGGCCCTCGTATTTCTTTGAGCATCGGGAGGACATTTTTACAGAAGTGTATACTTACGAGTATGGGAACCAAGGAGAATGGTCGCTATACATCCCTGGGAAAGAGAGAATAATCTGCTCGAAATAAAATTGGAGGCAGATTCCCATGTATGACATCGTATTTCGGGAGATGGGTCTTCGGCTCCCCGTTCTCTGATTTTGAGGTGGCCATATTCAGGCCCCTGCGTGTGGCTCCCTCCCAATTGCACCTGAACGGCATCATGTTCATGCGAGCGTTCGAAATAGTTTATGATTAATTGAATATAAGGTATCCACCATTCCCTTGTTCTTCTACTGCTTCCACCTCCATAGGAGCAAGGTCGACGGAAAATTGGGATGGGTTTCCCTAAAGCAAGGCAACGAGAAGCTTTTTAAAACTTATTTGGAGTATGTCTACCACTTCAAAGACAAATACATATTGGTGCAGCCTTCTTCGAGCAAGGCGATGTTGAACATCTTCAGGACCGTGCCGGTGCAAAACGAGGATGGTACTCCCCGTCTGAGCGAGCTAGGATACCCCGTTGTGAAATTGGTTTACAAGTTCCCGTTCTAGTGGACAGGGAAGCATTTTGATAGAGAATTGGACTCCTATGTCTGGAGGGAAGGGGAGCTCATAGTCGAGGACCTGGAGAGCTTCACTGTCTTGACTGTGTTCATTAATCGATAAGAACGGGGAGCCTGTATATGAGTCGGGCCTCATAGTCGTCAAAGAGCTCCTCGGGAGCGAGGACCCCATTAAATACTTAGGTATTTATGTTTTAAACAGTAGTATGTGATCGTCATTTATTTGACTCCTTGTTTACTAACTATGTTACTTTTTGTTTATTTTGAAGATAACATGAATTCCGCTCAGGAGCGCTTAGCCAAGACTCTTGTTGCCAGAGTGAGGAGGGCTCAAAAGGATGCACAAACTGGCTTGAGGGATTCTCCTGCCTCGGGTTCGGGCGACTCGTCATCGATCCAAGCTACAATCGCTCTTTCTCCTGTCGCTGTTTCCATAAAAGCAAAGAGGCCGCGTCCCAAGGGAAGTGTTGATCTGACTTGGGAAAAGGGGAATGGAACGTACGACCTGCCCCCTTACTGGCTGGAAAAGACTTTCTTCAAGGGCGTAACTCTCCATCTTCCCCGGGTCGAATCCCTTCATCTTGAGGGAATGGGCCTTCGAGAGAAGAGGGTGATGCTAGCGTAAGATGCCGGTGGTTTGATGCGGATCCTGGAGATGGAGGTCTCCTATACCGAGGGAAGTTCCTCTCAGGAGGCTGAGATGAAGAATCTTTGGGCCAACCTGGCTGCGAGCGAGAAGGCCCAGGTTGGGGAAGAAAAAGCCCGGGAGCTATCTGAGAAAGAATCGGGGAGGCTCTCTGAGGAACACAGGGTCCTCTTGCTCGAGAAGAAAGACCTTAAGGAAAATGTGGCGGCCCTGACTATTGATATTATGCCCACTGAGGACGAGCCGGAGGACACCAAACATCTAAAGACTCAAGTTGAGCTCGTTGCTCATTTTTAGATGGGTGTGGACGACGCTCAGGCTGCTTCCGAGGGGAGATTTGAACACTGTAAAGCAGATGCACGTTGTTGTACCCCAAAATTTTCTCTCTCATTTATCAAGTATTTTCTCATAAGATCTCCTTTGGTTTAAGACTACACTAGGGTTGATCAACTCAAGACACCTCCATAAGCATTGATGACTGAAATTAGGGTTTGAGATTGCAGAAGGATCATTGAACTTTTAATTCTTCATATGACTTTCATGGATCATTGTGGACCCTCAAGATTGCTCATGTCAAGTTTCAAGTCTTGGATCACATTTTTGCTCAGTCAATTGATCAGTTGACCTAAAAATCAGCTGTAATGGGGAAAAAGTCAACTATGGACAATTTATAGTCAAACTTCATAATTTTTTATCCATATCAACATTGTGAACTCATATATGTCATTTTATCAAGTTTGGACCATAATTCCTCAAGAAATTTAATCAGATCATCAAAAGGGCAAAATGGTCAAAATTAGGATTTTGATTGAGAAAGGGCAATTTCTGATTTTTGGCCTAGCAAATGGTTAATTGGTTTGAGACATGATCTCAAGGTTTCAAATGAATCATTTTGACCTAATGGTATGACTCAAAACTTCCCTCAAGATCAGTTGATTGATAGTTGATTTTCAATCAACTGATCAAAAGTCAATTGTACACTGAAAAGTCAAATTTTGACTTTTTGGTCAAATCAAGTGTCAAAGATCACAATTCATCAAAACATGTCAAAATATGAAACTTGTTCATCAAGAAATAAAAAAGTCAAGATTTCATTTTGAAAAGTCAAAGTTTCCAAACTTAGAAATTTTTCTAATTGTTGAAACTTCATATTTTTCACAACTTTGAGCCAATTTTCACCATGATGCAAGATGATTCAAAGGAAACTTTCAACATGAAAGTTGTAGATCTCAATGAAATCAAAAAATTTATAAACACAAATCCTCCTATAAATGCTTGGATTTCAAGTTATTAATCCATGAAATCATGTTCATGAAACTAAAACACTTAGTGAAATTTTGAGCATTTTGGTCAGGATTTTGACCTAACTTCTGGGCCAAGTTTCATATAGTTTCAATTTGATTTTGCAAAAGTGATTCAAAGAGGGGTTGTAGAGAACATTACAAGCTTTCTAAAATTTCCAAGAACTCTTTGAGATCATTTTTTAGCAAGGATAATCGAAGGCCAGAAGTTAGGGTTTCAAGTTGTTTTACAAGGCAGAATTTTGTGATGAACATGAACCAAATCCATATCCATGCTGCATAATCCCACTTTCCAGGCCCTCTAACTTGTGTATCTATCCTTAATCAGAAGATTACACAAACTTTATGGCTATTATCCATTAAATCCAAGCTTTGTCTAAGTTAACTTGCCATTTTTGGAAGAAAGGCAAGACTTCCACTTTGGAAAAGTATGCTTTTGCAAATGTCAACCCTTCTTGAGCCTCTCAGTGGATCCTTCTGCACACACAACATCTACAAATAAGAAATAAGCTTGTTTAAAGTTCAACCACTCTACAATAGCATTGTACAAGCTTTGGGAAGATGTTTGTCATGTTTGCATCAAAAACAAGTAAATGTTTTACAACATGTAAATTCAAATTCTGACTTGTTGTAGAACACAAAACCTCTTGCCTATAAATACATACACTATTTGCAAGAAAACACACGAATGTTTAATCCCTCAAACTCCCTATAACTTAGAATCACACACAAAAACTCCATTGTTGCATAATCTGACCAAAAACTTGAAACTCACATCTCCCTCGTGCATTTCCAAGCCTTTTGGTTCCTAAAGCTTCTAAACATCAAATATAAACCATCCAAAGTCCTTTTGCCCAACTGTAACACTTCCATCATCAAGTTCCATTTTCAAAAACAAGGGTCTGCAACTTGACTTCTCCAGAACTCCTCAGCCACTTTCAGCTCAAGCCAAGCAGCTTCCCGGGAACTTGAGGAAGCTAACCCAATCACTAGAACTCATTGAAAGTTCCTCCAACTCAAAACACGATACCCTATTGCAAGGTGGATTTTCTGACTTTTGAACTATTCACATAGGCATTGTTAGGCTTCCATTTTCAAAGATAAAATGAAGATACCATTGCCACGAAGCTGTACATGTCCATAGTTTGCATTTATATGACCTGAGCTTAGAGAATTTTGGAGTTGAAGTTTCTGAATTTTTTAGGTTCTAAATTAGGGCCAGAAAAGTTCTCACTCATCTTGGATTTATAGCTTTAGTTATTTATATGGTTGGATTCGTGGGAAGAAATACCACAACTTTCATGTCTGTACTTTCCATTTTTGTTGAGAGATGAACAAGTTGCAGGTTGTCTGGCTGGGCGTGAGGTTGAAGATGAAGTTCAGGCCAGGGACTTGATTTGTAATATTTATGGTTTGATATAAGTAAACGGATGTATAGCCACCCCAGTGGTAAGGCAGCACACTGGTAACCAAGAGGGCGTGAGTTCAACACCCAGCGCGCTGCCTTTTGTTCATTTTTTCACATTTTAATCTTTTTTGGTTTTTGTTTGAAGCGCCTGGGCCCCAAATATTGGGCTTTCATTTTTTTGTTGACTTTCCCCCCTAATTATGTTTCATACCCCCCTGTCCCATTTTATTTCCTTATTTCATTTTCATTTTTTAATTTTTATTTTACTTTCATATTTTCTTGTTATTATTTTTATGACTAATATTAGTTTTTCTTTTTTTAATATCAATAAAAAATCCAAAAATATTTATTTTATTACTTTTACACTCATATTTTATTTTTCTTTATAAAAACTAAAAAGAACAAAAACAATTTTCATAACAATTCAATTTCTTCCTTTTATTAATATTTAGATAATTAGGTTTAATTATTATATTATATTATTTTCTTGTAAATTAAAATTAATTTAGAATTTAAGTTTATTTTAATTAATTAATTTTTATGTATTTATATATTATTCTTAAACCCTTTTCATAAAAAACCCTAAAAATCCTTTTTTAGTTAATTTCTTGTTTTAATTAGTTTAAGTTAATTTTATTTGATTTTTAGTAATTATTTTCTTAATTAGGTTTAGGTTAAAATCCTTTCATGAAAATCCAAACAACAATCATTTCTTTTTTTTCTTAATTTTTTGCATTAATGCATTTTATTTTCAATTTTGTACAATATACAATATGGTTGTAATAGTTAATTAGATTTAATTTTCTTGCAAAAATCCCCATTTGTAAATTTGTACACCCCCTCCCCTATTGATGTAATAGTTTAGTATTTTTATTTTCCTCAATTTAATGCTTTATATATAAATTCTAGTAAATTAGGGTTTGTATGGAAAGATTAAAATCAACAAGTTAGCAAACCCTAATTCAAGACAAAACAATGCATGTAAATCAACACACTTGCACATTTTGCACCTCTAGGGTCAACTCCACTTGTTGCCTTGAGAAATAAATTGTCATAATACGCATGTAAGACGTCTTAGCAAAAACAAACAAAAATACAAGATCATAGTCCCTCGATGACGCTACAAATGTTGCCTTACGAATGATCTTAGTCCCTTAAAGAAAATGCTAAGATATCTTACAACATTGCTATTCATGACTATACGATGAACCTTGCTCGTCCCTTTTACATCCAAAGATAAGGTTACTTACCAATCCATGGTAAAATAACAATGTCAAAGGAAAGAGGAAATAAACAAGAAATACTTTTTGAGAAGGTAGAACGTTACTAGTTGCTTGCTCATTTTCAAATCAAAACATCCTTGCTATTTTAAAAACAAACACCCACACTTTCAAAACATCTTTCAAACTTGAAACATTTTTTTCAAAATATCAACACTTTGTGTACGTTCTTACGAACGAGAGCTATTACAAAGTTCGCCTAAACTATGGCGCCTTTTGAAAATACTTTCAAAAATCACACAAAGCACGATTTCAATCAAAAGCAAGTGATTTAGCAAGCAACTAAGAGCACGTAGATAACTACAGATGAAAAGGGTGATAATACCTTCCCTTTTCATAATCTACCCCTGAACTCAAGAAAACATCTCTAAAGGTCTTTCCTGTTCTTTTCAGCCTTTCCTTTTAGATAAAAGAAAAGTCGGTGGCGACTCTTGCTATTTTCAACATTTGCGATCAAACGCAAAACAATCAAGTCAGTTCTCCCACCGCGTTACACACGTGTTAAACCCCGGTTTTGAGCTCAACACCTCAAGAATGGGGGTCAACTATTATGTGGTTGCCGGTAAGATTCTGGTCTCCGACTATCTCAAGGAATTCGTCGCTTAGTCGGCTGGGGGTCCTGCCCAACTGTCGCTCGTTGCTGAAGGAGAAGCTAAAGGATGATTGTTCTATTTATTCAGGCCTACGAGCCATATTGTTGTATTTTTGTTTCTTCAGGATTTTGCTCGCTTATATAATTTTCGAATAAGTGTGGTCTCTGGCCAAAAATTTATTCTTTTTGGATGGGGCGTTAAAAGCCTGTTTGTTGTAATATTCACACACTAACCGCCCAAGTGGTTGTTTCGTTTAGTTTTCCGGCCAATGGTCGTTTGTTTTGAATATTTAACTTGTGTTGCTTGAATGTTCATTGATAAACTCACTTGTTTAGGACATTTTTTATTTTGCTAAGAGTTTGTAGTGGGGGTTTACTCATTTTATTTCGTATGTTTGTTAGTGTGGGAAACTGATCAAACGACCAGGGGTGTACCAGGCACGGGCCAGAACTCAGGTCTCGTTCCGAGGGACCCGAGTTCGGCGGTGTGAACTTCTCATCGTGAGTCAGGCGTTCTACCGTCGTGTCACGAGGACTATGGAGCTCGATCGAGTTATCCAGGTCGGGCTGAAGGTGCTCTCGTTATAAGAGTAAAGCTTTGCCCCTTCTGAATATTTTGGGTGATATGCTTGTGCCTAGGTATGCACGCGTGGTCAGGTCCGGGTGAGTTTGTCATGTCGACCAAACTCGCCGACTGCTCAGTGTTTTTAACTGTAGTATTGTTTTAGCTTTTCAGTGTTCCATGATCAAACGAGCTATTCCCCTTGTAAGCTTTCCAAGTAATACACTTCAGTCCCTGTTTTTGCATAGACGCAATAAATACCTTCCCAGTTCGCTGCGAGCTTGCCCTTGAGAGATTCTTTGTGATTTCTCTTTATGACAAGGTTGTTGACCTCGAAATCTCGTCGTATGACCTTGGCATTGTAGCGCATGGATATTTTTTGTTTGAGAGATGCCTCTCATAGGGCCGCTCCTGTTCTGATTTCTTCCACTAGATCCAGTTCCTCCTGGAGGGCGACGTTGTTCATCTCCTCGTCTGGAGGAGCCTCGGTTCTCCTGGAAGGTTCTTCGATCTCTACGGGAATGATGGCCTTCGTTCCCTAAGCTAGTCAAAAGGGGGTCTCCCTAGTTAACGAATGTGTAGTTGTTCGGTATCCCCAGAGTACACTATGTAACTCCTCGACCCATCATTTCTTGGTCTCGTCCAATCTTCGCTTGAGACCCCTGAGTATTACTCTGTTTGCAAATTCAACTTGGTCGTTTGTCTGGGGATTCTCGATAGAGGCGAAGTGTAGGGTGGTGCCCAATTTGGCGACGAATTCCTGAAAGGCATGGTCTGTGAATTGAGTCCCGTTGTTGGTGACTATCGCTCGTGGGATGCCAAACCGAGCGAGGATATTTCTTTTGTAGAAGTGAAGAATGTTTTACACAATGATTTTGGCCAAAGCTTCGGCTTCTATCTATTTGGTTAAGTAGTCGACCGTAACGATCAAACATTTGTTCTGATTGGTTCCGACCGCGAATGGACCAAGGAGGTCCAATCCCCACCAGGTGAAGGGCCAAGGATAGGAGAGGGACTTAAGCTCGTCAGGAGGAGTTATATGCATGTCTCTGTGCCGTTAACATTTGTCGCATTTTTTCACATGCTTTTTTGCGTCGTGCTGCATGGTGGGCCAATAATATCCTGCTCGCAAGGCTTTTCTCGCGAGGGATCTCCCGCCTAGATGTTGGCGGAAGGTGTTAGAACCCTTTCCATCCGTAGTTTTCTACGGGCTCTTAGATGCTTAGCTCATGTTTTGAAAATTGCTTGTGCTTTGTTTGTTTTGAAAATTGTTTTGAAAATGCCTTAGTGCAGCGATTCCCTTTGTGATAACTCTTGTATCAGTCCTCAAGAGTGTTGACAAGGCGAATGTTTTTTAAAGTGTTTTGAAATGTTTTTGTGTAGGTGCAAAAAGTTGTTTTGAGCAAGCATCTAAGAACTTATCTACTTATACTCGAAAAGGTCATTATTTTCCTCCTAACCTTAAGATAATGCTATCCTACTATTAGTGAGTAGGAAGCCCTATCTTTGGATGTTCGAGGGACAATCGTAGGGTCGTCGTTATGGTCATTGAAGGAAACATGTAGGGATACCTTAGCAGTTCGAAGGGAATGTCATCATATATTTGTAGGTAACATCGAGGGACAAGATCATTTCTCGTAGGCAACTCGAGGGACATTGAGGGATTATGATCTTTATAATGACTTTAATCGAGGGTCTTTGCTAAGGGTATCCCTACGTTCGAGGGACATGACCATTATTTTTCTAAAGGAAACAAGTGAGGTTACCCTAGAGGTACGAGTGTGCAAATGATTCAGTTCAATTATTTATCTTGTAATTAGGGTTTTCTATCGCTCATTTTTATCTTTCCATACAATCTTATTAATCTAAGTATTGCATAAAATATAGTTGTTGAAGGTAAAGACGGAAATGTAAACCTAGACTATTACAGAGCTTTGGGGAAGTTACATAATATTGAAGAGCGCGGAAAATAAATCCTAAAACTATTACATCCCGGAAGCAATTACATGATAATGATTAAAAAAATATGGGAAAAATAAAGCTACGCTATTACAGTTGAACGCGCGCCCTATACACTTTATCTAGGAAAATAAAAATAAGATGACAATAGAAAAGAAAATGTTTTGGTGATTTTTTTATGAAAAAAATGATTTATGATAATTAATTAAATAAACCTAAAAACTTAATTAATTTTAATTAATAAAATAAAGGTTAATTTTGAAAAAAGTTAATTAAAATATCTAAAACCTAATTAATTTTAATTAATAAGAAAAGGATAATTTTGAAAGAAAAAAAGGTTAATTAAAAAAACCTAAAACCTAATTAATTTTAATTAATAAAAAAATGGTTTTAAAAAAAGCTTATGTTTAATGATTAACAAAAAAGAATTAAGTTTACAAAAAAAAAGATAGGGGAAGAAGCATCAATGGAAAATAGGGTTAGAAAATAAAAATAATACAAATGTCAAGGGTGGGTGTTGAACCAAAAATTAATTTTAAACCTAAAATTAAATTAAAAAAATCTAAAATTAATTATTCGAGTTTATTATGAAAAATCAAAGGTTTGTGAAAAATGTTAGGTTTTATGAAAAGGGTGCTAATACCTTCACTTTTCATAATCTACCCCCCGAACTCAAGAAAACATCTCTAAAGGTCTTTCATGTTCTTTTCAGCCTTTCCTTTTGGATAAAAGAAAAGTCGGTGGCGACTCTTGCTATCTACAACATTTGCGATCAAACGAAAAACAACCAAGTTAGTTCTCCCATCGCGTTACAGAACTGGCGACTCTGCTGGGGAAAATTTTAAATGTGGGGTTACCTTAGGGCTAGATCACCTTTACTTTCTTTATTTGTTTGACTTGTATGCTCTACATTTTAGTTCTTTGTTTGGGCTTGAATCCTCTACCCGAACTTGGGATACCTTATAGGTAAGTAGCAATACATTGTGGAAACTGTATGGGGTATACCTTAGTGTGACATATTTGTGGGTACCGGTAGCCCTTGAGTAGTCAAGGAGAATACGGGGCCGCTGAGTGATGTCATGAAGCACTAACTGACTTCTAGAACCTTTACTTGACCAACTTGGCCATTAGGACATGGTGAGATGGCCGACTTTGGTGCAATCCGAAGTTGGTAGATACTCAATACTATACTCATTGAGGTTTGGTTTTTTGGGATATTTCGGTCGCCATTAAAGAGGTTTGAGCTGAAACAATGCCCGAGAAGAGAAACCAGTGATATTGAGCTCCCTTAGAACCCGTTTACTATTGCTAAGACAGGTTTGAGCTAACTAAACTTCAAGAGGGTACTTACTTATGAGACTCCATGCAAGCCTAAACCTAAGGACTTGTTTGTTTTGTTTGTATATATTTACTTGTACATAACATCATAAACATCATAACATCATACTCATACTCACTAACCATTTCAAGGATTTTTGGGATTTATCTTTGTTTTGTTTTTGTAGGACATGGATTTTATTCGCAGGAAAACCATTCAAGTCAATCTCGTAAGGATCCCTCCTTAACTTAAAGAGTTAGTGTCAAGGGTTCCTGAGAATTCTCCATTTACCAAAATACATGGTCGCCTCCTAAACTTGGTTACCTCCAACACTGATGAAGATATAATGAAGGTGCTCTTCCAATTCTTTGATCATCTACACCATTGCTTCACATTTCCCGATTATCAACTTGTGCCAATTTTGGAAGAATTCTCCCAACTCTTGAGGATTCCCATTCTCAATTAACTACCCTTCAACAGTACGGATAAAGATCAAAAACCAGAAGAGATTGCTCAAGCCCTACACTTGCAACAATCTGATATCATAACTAATTGGGAAACAAAGAGTGGTGTCAAAGTTTTCTTAGCCAAGTTCTTGTTTGAGAAAGCTCAAGATTGTTCGAATTCCTTGGAATTGCAAGCTTTTGAGGAAATTATGGCCCTTCTCATCTATGGGATGGTTTTGTTTCCAAATCCTGACCAACTCATAGATGTAAACACCATCAAAATATTCATGTCTCGTAACCCGGTGCCTACTTTGTTAGGAGACATCCTACATTCTTTTCAATCTCACACTATGAGGAAAAGAGGTATCCTCATGTGTTGTACTCCTATTTTGGAAAGATGGTTTATTTCGCATCTTCCCCAATCTGTATTGAAGAACGAGCAAGGTTCAAGGTGGTCCCATAGGTTGATGACGCTCAGACATTCAGATATTCATTGGTGTTCCCGATCTTTGGAGAATGTTACTATCATCGACTATTGTGGATAATTCCATAATGTCCCATTACTTGGAATTAGAGGAGGTATCACTTGCAACCCCTGCTTAGCCTTACGACAATTTGGTTACGCCCGAAGGGATATCCCCATGAGATGCTTATCCAAGGATTGGTATTTGACTACGAGAATGACGATCAAGGTTACCACCAGAGGTTTATCCGAGCGTGGAGGATGTTGAACAAGGTAGATAGCAAGACGTTGGGGCATAAGAATTCCATCCCCCTTGAGCCTTACCTTAAGTGGGTGCGTCCTCATGCTCAGAAACTTGTGATTCCTTATCCTTCCGTCTTACCAGTTATCATAGAACCTATCATGGAAGGAGATGTCCCATACAATATCCTTCATCCTAACATGCCCACTTCTCTCGAAGACTTGCAAAGGGATTGGATACAGCTTAAGGGGGAGCGAGACACTTTCGAGGCCCAATTCTACAACAGCGAGAAGAAAGTTTTGGAACTCACCAAGCAGCTTCATGAAGAGCGGAGTTTGAACGCCTACATCGCACCAAAGAGGATGCGTTCAACTTTTTTGTCTTAAAGTTTTGTATTTCATTTCTTTGTAAGCCCAAAGAGGCATGATGTACTCAAACTTTGATTTATTAATATAACGTGTGTTCCTTTTTGTCTAAAGCAAATTTAAATCTCTAATTTCCTTGAAATCATTTGCATATGCATCTTCATTCATCATAACTCAAACAAGTTTCATACAACAGGTCTCCTTATCTTTCTACTATTTATTTCAGTGAGATGGATATTGAATATATAGTAAAAGATCTTCAGGCGCAGAACGCTCAGTTTCAACAAATGTTCTTGACTCTAGAAAAAGGAAAAGAGGAGATGAAAAATCTGCTGATCAAAGAAAAGAAGAAGAAATCAAAGAAATTCGTCGGTGTTTTGAACCTTGGAAGAAGGTTCCAAGGACCAACTAGGCGGACCCTGGACTTCGCAACATCATCAGGTGAAGGGGATAATCAAGAGGGGGAAAACAAGGAAGTAACTGACCATCCAGAAACTGAAGAGGAAGAAGAAGCTGACTACTTTGAAGAGCAATATCCTCCAGCTGACAACAAATACAAACAATTGGAAGATCGTGTCTGTTGTACCCCAAAATTTGCCCTCTCATTTATCAAGATTTTCCTCACAAGACTTCTTGGACTCAAGACAAGATTAGGGTTTGAGTTTGCACAAGTATTTTTGGACCATCAATGCTTCATGTGACTTTCATACACCATTTTGGACTCCTAATATTTCTCATACCAAGTTTTAAACCTTGAACCACATTTTTGACCAGTCAATTGTACAGTTGACCTAAAAATCAATTATATTGGGGGAAAAGTCAACCATGGCCAATTTACAGTCAAACTTCATAATTTTTTATCCACAACAAAATTTTAGACTCCTATGTACCATTTGATCAAGTTTGGATCAAAACTCCTCAAGAAATTTGATCAGATCATCAAAAGGGGCAAAATGGTCAAATTAGGGTTTTGACTGAGAAAGGGAAATTTCTGATTTTTAACCTAGCCAATGACCAATTGGGTTCAAACATGATTTCAAGGATTCAATAGCATCATCTTGACCTAATTACATGGTTTAAAAGATCTCAAGTACATAGGATTGACAGATGAATTTTGCAGTCAACTGATCAAAAGTCAATTGTATATTGAAAAGTCAAACTTTGACTTTTTGGTCAAAATCAAGTACCAAGGGTAATAATTCATCAAGATATGTCATAATATGAAACTTATTGATCAAGAAAACCAATTTTGAAAATTAGGGTTTTGAATTTGAAAATTTTCATAACTTAGAATTTTTCTAAGTATGGAAATTTTCTTATTTTTCCCCAACTTTTCTCAACTTTTTCACCATGATGAAATTGGATTCAAAGAAAACTTCCAACATGAAAGTTGTATTCCTCCATGAAATCTACAACTTTGATTCACAAAGTTTTCCCAAAAGATGCTTGGATCTCAAGTTATGAATTTGTGAATAGGGGTCCATGAACTAAAAGACTTAGTGAAAATTTGCCCTAATTTAGGCAGGTTTTTGACCCAACTTCATGGGCATTTTTCACCTAGTTCCAAGAGGTATCTAAAAATGCATTTCAAAGATGGATTGTAGATAATGTTGCAAGATTTCTAAAATGTCCAAGAACTCTCCAAGATCATTTGTGATTAGGGAGAATCGAAGAAGAGAAAATGGCATTTTGTCACTTTTGTTCAAAGCCATTTTTACAATGCATCAAGTTGAAAATCTAATCAAGCATGCTCGTACCATGCATTACAGGTCCTAAATCCCTTCTACACTCCATAATTAAATGGTAGCTCAGTGGTTATTGGCTTTATTTTGGCTTTTGGAGCATTGTACAAAGAATAAATCCATAAATGGCATAAAGGGCACATTGCCATTTTCATAAAGCAAGCTTTTTGTAACTTTACAATTCTTGAGCCATGGACCTGTTCTTTTGTTACAAGCAATGTCCACAGATATCAAGCATGGTTTACCAACTCTCATCAGCTAAAGAACTAGCCAGTACAGGCCTTTGGCACAAGTCACTTCACTTTTCTTCAAATACAAGAAAGTTGGCAAAAAGTCAAAAACTTGTACAAGCTGATAAAGGGAGGACTTGGTATCATTCTAGACAACTTCATAAACTTATCTCAAGCTAGAGCACGAATGCTAAGCATCTGAAACACCCTAAAACTCAAAAACACATTTTTCTGCCAAGACATTGCAGTTTCTGCAAAACTCTTGCCAACTTCATTTTGGATCGTGCGTTTTGCCTTTTAACCTTTGAAACACTTCACCCACATCATATCCAAACTATCCAAGCATTCATCTTGCAACTGTGAGCTCCGTTTCAGACATCACCATTTTCATTTTGGAAGGTTGCAGCTTGACTTCTACAGGGAGTTTCAGCCATCCACAAAGCCAGCTAAGCATTGGAATAGCTTGAGGGAACTTCAAGGAAGCTCACACGATCCTCAGGCCTCACTCAAAGTCCCCACATTGCCATATCCAACTCTAGCTGAAGGAGGTATTTTTCAAAACTCTATCTCTCTATTTAAACATCCTCAAGCCACGATTTGTGAAGCAAAAATGTAGTCTCTAGCATGGTGAAGTTGTACATATGCATAGTTGTCATTTATATTAACTGAGCTAAGAGAATTTGATTGTTGAACATGCTGAAAAAATTAGGTAAAAAATTAGGGGTTATAAAATTCTCTCTGATCTTTTAGAGTTAGTTTTCAAATTTTATATCATTGGAATCGTGAGATTACAAGCTACATTTTTTGTGTTATGAGTTTTTGATTTTATGCAAGCTATAGCAAGATACAGATTTGAAGAAGAAACACGCACAAATGGAAGCTGGAGGACAGGGACGATGACTGTCCTGGGCCTGGCGCGCCTTGGGCCTCCTGTTTTGACTTTCCACACCCCCTGATCCACTATCCACACCCCCTTTGCTTATTTTGTTTATTTTTATATATTTTCTCAATTTTTATGTTTATTGATTTTAATAATTTTTTCTGAACATTAAAAAATCACAAAAATCATGAAAATTTTTATTTTTTATTTTTTGCATTTTATTTTATTTTTTATTTTATTTTTTATTTTATTTTTTTCATAAAATAATAGTTTACTAGAACAAATTATACTTTATTTTCTTAAATAAAACTTGTAAATAATAAATAAATACTATACATTTTATTTTATTATTTCACACATAAAATAATTTTTTTCATACATATTTTAATTTTTAAATATTGACATATAATATTATATATTATTTACTTGTACAAAAAATAGACAAAATATAAATATAGAACATATTTTTCTTTTAATAAAAAATTAGGGTTCCCCTTTCAAAAATAATACTAATATTTTTTCTGTTTTTTAGGGCTCAAATAATTTAATTTTCTCATATATAAAATAAATACAAAACATTTTTGCATAAATACATTTTATTGCATATTTAAATACTTGTTTATTTATTTATTTTGCAATAATTCAATTGAGTTGTAATAGTATTTTAGGGTTTATATTTGTGCAATATCCCCATCAAAAACTTGTATTCCCCCTCCCATAGTAATCGTTGTAATAGTTTAGTTTTACTTTACGCAATTTATCGTATTTATACTTATGTAGTAAATTAGGGTTTTTGCATGATAATACCAAAAATCAAACAAATAGACAAGACCTAATACAAGACAAAATGCATGTAAAATGACACACATTGCACACAAGCACCCCTTAGGGTTTCACCCACTTGGTTGCCTAAACAAAATGACCATGGTCTGCATGCAAAGTATCTTGGCAAAACAAAACAAAACAAAAGATCATAGTCCCTCGATGACGCTATCAAAAGGTTTCCTAAAACAAAATGATCTTGGTCCCTCAAACATGCTAAGATACTTGGCAACATTGCTATCATGGTCATACGATGACCCACGCCCGTCCCGTTTAACATCCAAAGATAGGGTTGTTTACCAAAGCAATGGTAAATCAACAATGTCAAAGGAATAAAAATGCATAAGAAAGACATTTGAGTAGGGTAGATAGTTCTAAGTTACTTGCTCTCTTCCAAACAATCCTTGCTATTTTCAAAAACAAACAAACACACATTTCAAAACATTTTCCAAACATCTTTCAAAACATTGAAACATTTTTCAAAAGACAAACATCTTTGTATACATTCTTACGAACGAGAATCATTACAAAGATTGCCTAAACGAATGGCCTCTTTTTAAAATACTTTCAAAAGCATACAAAAGCACCATTTCAAACAATTGCAAAAGCAAAGCAAGTGATCTAAGCAAGTAACGAAGAGCCCATGGAAAACCATGGATGAAAAGGGTGCTAGCACCTTCCCTTTTCATAATCTACCCCCCGAACTCAAGAAAACTTTACAAAGGTCTTTCCTGTGCTTTTTTACCTTTCCTTTTGGATAAAATAAAAGTCGGTGACGACTCTTGCTAAACCGCGACATTTGCGATGAAACGCAAAACCTCAAGTCAGTTCTCCCACCGTATCACCGAACTGGTGACTATGCTGGGGATTATTATAAAATTGGGGTTACCTTAGGGTTTAAGATCACCTTTATTTGATTACAATTGCTTGACTTGTTTGCTTTACATCTTGGTTCTATTGTTTGGGTTTGAATCCTCCACCCGGATTTGGGAAACATTCATAGGTAAATAGCAATATGTTGTGGAAACTGTGCGCGGTATACCGATACGGTCTAAGCAATAACTATGTTAGTGTGACATATTTGTGGGTACAGGTAGCCTTTGAGTCAATCAAAGAGAATACGAGGCCGTTGAGTGATATCGTGAAGCACTAACAAACTTCTAGAACCTTTACTTGACCAACTTGGCCTTTAGGATGTAGTGAGATGACCGGCTTTGGTGCAGTCCAAAGTTGGTAGATACTCGATACTACACTCATTGAGGGTTGGTTCCTTGGAATATTTCGGTCGCCAGTAAAGAGGCTGAATTGAAACAATGAACAAGGAAACAATCCAGTGATGTTAAGCTCCTTAGAACCTGGTTACTATTTCTAGGACAGGTTGAACCAACTAAACTTCAAGAGGGTACTTACCTATGAAACCCCATGCAAGCCTAAACTAGGAACTTGTGTGATTTGCTTGTACATATATACTTGTGCATAACATCATGAACATCATGAAGCATCATATGCATCCACTAACCATTTCAAGGGTTTTGGAATTTCATCTTTGTTCCTGTTTTGTAGGTTATGGATTCACTTCGCAGGAAAACTATCCAAGTCAACCTTGTAAGAATTCCTCCACAACTCAAGGAGCTAGCTTCAAGGATTCTTGAGAATTCTCCATTCACCGAGAGGCATGGTCGTCTACTCAACCTAGTCATTCCAACACAGAGGAAGACATGATGAAAGTTCTCTTCCAGTTCTTTGACCCTTTGCATCACTGCTTCACATTTCCTGACTACCAACTTGTGCCTACTTTGGAGGAATTTTCTCAACTCTTGAGGATTCCTATTCTCAATCAACTACCCTTAAACGGTACAGAAAGAGATCCAAAGCCAGAAGAGATTTCTCAAGCCCTACACTTGCACTCATCTGATGTCACAACCCATTGGGAAACTAAAAGTGGTGTCAAAGGCTTCTTGGCAAAGTTCTTATTTGAGAAGGCCCAAAGCTGCTGGAATTCCTTGGACTTACAAGCTTTTGAGGAGATTATAGCTCTTCTCATATATGGGATCTTCTTGTTCCCTAACCCTGACCAACTCATAGATGTGAACGCTGTCAAAATCTTCATGTCTCGCAACCCGATGCCTACTTTGCTTGGGGATATCTTACACTCTTTTCACACTCGTACAATGAGGAAAAGAGGTGTTCTCATGTGTTGCACTCCTCTCCTGGCAAGATGGTTTATTTCTCATCTTCCCCAATTAGTCTTGAAGAATGAGCAAGGTTTGAGGCGGACACAACGATTGATGACTCTTACACATTCAGACATTCATTGGTGTTCTCGATCCAAAGAGAATGTTATCATCGTCGACCATTGTGGGGAATTCCCTAATGTCCCTATACTTGGCATTAGGGGAGGCATCACCTACAACCCCTGCTTGGCTCTAAGACAGTTTGGTTATTCCCGAAGGGATGTCCCACATGATATGTTGATTCAAGGCTTGGTTTTCGACTTCGACAACGACAATAAAAGACTCCGACAAAGGTTCATCTGAGCTTGGAGGATGGCCAACAAGGTAGACAGTAAGACCTTGGGACACAAAAATTCCATCCCTCTTGAGCCTTACCTCAAGTGGGTACGAACCCGCGGCCAAAGTCTTATGATGCCTTACCCCTCCATTCTCCCAGTGATTATAGAGCCTGTTATGGAAGGAGAGGTTCCATACACCCTCCTACATCCTGACATGCCAACATCACTTGAAGATCTACAAAGGAGTTGGATACAGCTCAAGGGAGAACATGATACTTTTGAAGCCCAATTCTACGCAAGCGAGAAGAAGGTTTTGGAACTCACTCGGTTACTTCATGAAGAGCAGACTCTCAACACCTACATTGCACCCTAGAGGATGCGCAACATCTTTTTACCTTAGAATTTTTGTATTATTTTGCCCAAGGGGCATTGATGTACTAACAATTCTATCACACCAAGTTTTCTCATCTCTCTGTTGTTTATTTCAGCAAGATGGATATTAAACAAACGGTCAAAGACTTACAAGCTCAGAATTCACAATTTCAACAGCTACTCTTGACCTTAGACAATGGGAAGGAGGAGCTTAAGACTCTTCTAGAGAAAGAGAAAGAGAAAAAGAAGAAGAAGCGAGCCGGTGTGGTTATCATGGGCAGAAGGTTTGAAGGACAAGCCAAACGGACCTTGGAATTTCCATCAACATCTGAAGAGGGGGAAGGAAAAGGAAAAGGAACGAAAGTACCATCTGATTCTGAATCAGAAGAAGAGGAAGATGAGGACTACTCTGAACAGAAATACCTTCCGACCGATGAAAAATACAAAAACTTGGAAGAGCGTCTAGCTGCTATGGAGATACAGAGAGTACCTGGGTTAGACTTTGAGGAGTTGGGACTGGTATCTTGAATAGTAATCCCTCATAAGTTTAAAGTGCCACTATTTGCCAAGTATGATGGGGTATCTTGTCCCAAGATGCACCTACGATCTTATGTCAGGAAAATTCAACCGCATTCTGCTGACAAAGACTTGTGGGTCCACTTTTCCAGGACAGTTTGTCAGGAATGCAGCTTGATTGGTTCTACCAGTTGGAGAGAGCAGATGTCCATAATTGGGAAGAATTGGTAGCCTCCTTCTATAAACAGTATCAATACAACGCCAACTTGGCGCCAACCCGTACTCAGCTACAGAGTATGGCTATGGCTACCAATGAGGGCTTCAAAGACTACGCCCAAAAGTGGAGGGATTTAGCCGGAAGGGTGCAGCCACATTTATCTGAAAGGGAGCTAGTGGACATGTTCCTGGGAAATTTATCAGGTCCTTTCTTTAATCATCTGATTGGAAGCTCCTCTGCATGATTCACTAAATTGATTTTAACTGGAGATAGGGTGGAAGCCGGTATTAGAAGCGGGAATATTCAGAAAGACGCGTCTACCTCTGCAGTTGCAAAAAATCCCTTCACTAGAAAGAAGGAAGTGTATGCTGTCTATGCATAGAGAAATCAGAGAAGAACTGAATGACAACCAATGGTGGGGGCCGTTATGATTCAAAAGTCTGCATCAAACCAACCAAGAAACAACCAGTCGAGAAATGATCAGCCGAGAAATAACCAGCAAAGGGTGGAAAGGCCTGTAAGGCAATTCACCAAGATAAACATGACTCCCGCTCAAGTCTTACCACATCTCTTGAAGTTGAATTTGGCCATGCTAAAAGAGGCCCCTAAAAATCCCAATACTACCTCTCCACACTACCATCTGAATGCCAGGTGCGCTTACCATTCAGAAAGTCCAGGGCACGACACCAACAACTGTTGGGCTCTAAAGAACAAGATTCAAGATCTGATCAACGCAAAGGAAGTTAAATTTGAAGCTCCTGAGAAACCGAATGTTATCTCAGCTCCGATTCCTAGGCATGGACACAATGCCAATGCTGTGGAAAAAGATCTATTTGTTTCTATGGTGGATGAACTGTTAACTCCTCTCCTAACCATCAAGTTGAATTTGTTGAAAGATGGGGTGTTCCCAGGTTGTGACCAAGATTGCCATACTTTCCTGTCCTCATCATTTGACTGTCCTCTGTTGAAGAAAGGTATCCAACAACTGATTGATAATCAAGAAATTTTGTTTGAGAAAGCTCCTATTTCACCCATTCCAGTTCCAGAAGTTTCAATAATAACCATATACGCCAATCCTTCCAGGGTTCCTAAAAAACCCGTTAGGATTACATCTGCTCCAGTGACTACTCCGTTGAAGATAACAATGCCCGGGCCATCCCCATACAAATCCGATAAAATGGTACCATGGAACTATGGTGGAGAAATCTACTATCATGGTGTCAAACAGATTGAACAGACTGCTGAAGAAGAAAGCTACGAAGAGGATAATTCCGACATCAGTAACATTGCCGGAACAAGCAAAGTTACCCGTAGTGGATGAATCTTTTCTCCAGAGATTGCTCCTCCAACAACAGTCTTTGGACCCGTGGCTGTTCCGAAAATTACATATGTGCAAGTGATTACACCTGCAAGTGTACCGACCTACAAAGAAGACAATGCAATTCCTATTCCTACTTCCTCTGCTGAGAATAAAGGAAAGAATGTTCAAGAGGAGCATGTCCTGACGAAGGCTCAATCACTAGTTATTCCTGAAACATCCAAGAAGGAGATGGAAGAAATCCCGAGGATCATTAAGAAGAGTGATTATGATGTGGTAGAACAATTGGGGCAGACCCCTTCAAAATCTCTATGTTAGCATTACTGCTTTGCTCTGAGGCACATGTTAAAGCTTTGGTAAAATTTCTGAAGACGGCTCATGTGTCGCAAGAGACTTCGGATGATCAATTCCAAGAGTGCGTGGTCAGTTTAACAACTGACAATGGCCTGGGTTTCTCCGATGCTGACTTGACCTCTAAAGGGAGAAAACACAACGACGCACTACATGTCTCAGTGGAGTGTAGGGGAACCACCCTAGCTCATGTCTTGGTTGATACTGGGTCATCTCTGAACGTCTTGCCAAAGAAAGCCATGGATAGATTGGATTATGAGGGGCTGACTTTAAAACCCAGCAACATCATTGTGAGAGCATTTGGCGGCTCTAAAAGGATGGTTCATGGAGAGGTGGACATCCCGATCAAGGTGGGTACCCAGACATTCAATTCAACATTCTACGTGATAGACATCCGTCCTTCTTACTCTTTCCTGTTGGAACGTCCCTGGATTCACAATGCTGGTGCGGTCACATCCACTTTGCATCAGATGCTTAAGTACCCCGTCCAAGGGAAGATCATAATTGTCCATGGGGAAGAGGAATACATGATTAGTCATCTGAATTCCTTCCGTTATGTGGAGTTAGATGGCGAGTTCATAGAGACCCCTTTCCAACATTTTGAAGAAGTTTCTTAGGAAATAGCAGCAACCAAAGCGGTATCCTCAACTCCAGTGATCACAAGACCTCCACCTCGGATGTCTTCTCTAAAGGATACAAGGGCAGTAGTGGAAGAAGGGGGATGTACAATATGGGGTCAGCTTCCAGACATTCCTTACAAATCAAATAAATTTGGTTTGGGGTTCAGCTCAACTTCTCAAAAGGCTGTGCGTCGCGCCCGTGCCGGAGGGCCACCTGTGAAGATCAGCCACCAAGGGGTTAATGCACTAGAATACAAGGAAGAAGATGGCAGCTTCGAAGACTGGATTTTCCCTACTGTTGGCGTAGGACTGTGCAAATGGGAAGCAAAAGACTTTATTCCAATTACTTTCATACCTCAGTAATTTATCTTTTCCATTTCTGTTGGATCTGTAATAATTCACAAACAATTCGTACTTTTTCAACCTTGTGTCTTATCCGAGGCACATAGGTCCATTTGTAAGGGTTCTTATTTCATTTTCATATGTCATTTAATGAATCATGGACACTTTTCATATTTAAACCTTTTATGCTCATTGTCTTTCTTTTACATTTTGTTATTTTAAGATGGTTATCCCTTACACACACCCACACTCACAAATGCAGGTACCCCTCCATTCCGGAGCCCATGGGTAACAATACTGCTATAGCCTTTAGCGACTCTGAAGATCTGATCTACCAAGCCGAATACGAAGGTGAGGAAGATTGTGAGGTGCCAGGGGAATTGGCCAGATTACTACAACAAGAGGAAAGAGCTATTCTGCCTCATGAGGAGCTGTTAGATACAATCAACTTGGGTACTGAGGAAGACAGAAAGGAAATCAGAGTGGGTGCCAATCTAGAGCCGAGTGTCAAAGCGCGCCTAATTTAGCTATTGCATGATTATGTTGAGATCTTTGCCTGGTCATACGAAGACATGATGGGACTTGATACAGACATTGTGGTACACCGTCTCCCTACAAGAGAATAATGTCCACCAGTGAAACAAAAAGTCCGCCAAATGAGACCTGACATGTCAGAGAAGATCATAGCAGAAGTTATGAAATAGTTCAATGTTGGGTTTCTGGCTGTTACTTCCTATCCATAATGGGTTGCTAACATTGTTCCCGTACCTAAAAAGGACGGCAAAGTGAGAATGTGCGTGGATTATAGAGATTTAAATCGGGCCAGCCCTAAAGATGATTTTTCACTTCCGCACATTGACATCCTGGTTGACAACACAGCTCAACACAAAGTATTTTCTTTCATGGACGGATTCTCAGGCTATAACCAGATCAAAATGGCACCTGAGGACATGGAGAAAACTACATTTGTCACACAGTGGGGTACGTTCTGCTACAAAGTGATGCCATTCGGACTGAAGAATGCCAGGGAAACCTATCAATGTGCCATGGTAGCTTTGTTTCATGATATGATACATCATGAGATATAGGTCTACATAGATGACATGATAGCCCGATCACAAACTGAAGAAGAACACCTTGATCACTTGCAAAAGCTGTTTGTCAGGTTGAAGGAGTACAAGCTAAGATTGAATCCAAACAAGTGCACATTCAGAGTCCGGTCTGGCAAGCTCTTAGGTTTCATTTCCAGCAACAAAGGCATCGAGGTTGATCCTGCCAAAGTCAAAGCTATACAATAAATGCCTGCTCCTCGTAATGAGAAGGAGGTCAGAGGTTTCTTGGGACGCCTAAACTACATTGCTAGGTTCATTTCTCACCTAACATCTACTTGTGAACCAATCTTCAAGCTGTTGAAGAAAGATCAGGTAGTTCGATGGAATGATGACTGTCAGATTGCTTTCGATAAAATCAAGGAGTATTTGCTAGAACCTCCTATCTTGATGCCACCCATCGAGGGAAGACCGCTAATCATGTATCTGACCGTCCTAGAGAATTCAATGGGGTGCGTACTGGGGCAGCATGACGAGTCTGGCCGAAAAGAGCATGCTATTTATTACCTTAGCAAAAGGTTTACCGACTGTGAAACCAGATATTCACTGCTCGAGAAAACTTGTTGCGCTTTGGTATGGGCTGCTCGCCGGCTAAGGCAATATATGTTGACTCATACCACTTTGCTGATATCTAAGATGGATCCGATAAAGTACATCTTTGAGAAGCCTTCTCTATTTGGAAGAATAGCTAGATGGAAGATGATCCTAACAGAATACGATATACAGTAAACGACCCAAAAAGCTATAAAGGGAAGTGTGCTAGCTGATCATCTGGCCCATCGAGCTGTCAAAGATTACCAGTCCATGAAGTTTGACTTCCCTAACGAAGACATCATGACATTGGACAATATTGAAGATTTCAGACCATATAACGGACCAGAACAAGGATCCCGATGGACCCTGTACTTTGATGGGGCCTCCAATGTGCTTGGTAATGGTATCAGTGTTGTGCTTATATCTCCAGAAGGAGGCCATACTCCTTTCAGCGCCAGGCTTTGCTTCAGCTGTACGAACATCATGGCAGAGTACGAAGCTTGCATTTTTAGACTCAAGACTGCCATAGACTTGGGAATCAAATCATTGATTGTGTTTGGGGACTCAACTTTGGTCATCAGTCAGATCAAAGGAGAATGGGATACTAAGTATCCAAACCTCATCCCTTACAAAGAACATGTCTTGACATTGCTACCACATTTCGAGTAGATTACCTTCGAGCACTTCCCGCGAGAAGAAAATCAACTAGCAGATGCTCTAGCTACAATGTCATCCATGTTTAAACTTAACTGGGATAATGAGGCTCCCCAAATCACCATTGAACGGATGGACGAACCCGCACATTGTCACGATATTAATACTGAGGAAGTAGCGGACCAACTGTGGTTTCATGAAGTCAAAAGGTATCTCAAAGTACAAGAATACCCTGATGGAGCTTCAGTCAATGATAAAAAGCTCTTAAGGAGATTCTCGGCTAAGTTCTTCCTAAGTAATGGCATCCTGTACAAGTGCAACCATGATTCTGTTCTACTCTGTTGTATGGACAAGATTGAAGCTGAAAAGATCATGGCAGAATTGCATGAAGGTACCTTCGGCACTCACTCTAGCGGGCATACGATGGCAAAGAAGATTCTACGGGCAGGCTATTACTGGTCTACCATGGAAGCAAACTGCTATCAACACTCCTGAACATGCCATAAATGTCAAATCTATGAAGATAAGGTACACGTGCCCCCAGTTCCTCTAAATGTCTTAACAGCTCCTTGGCCCTTCGCTATGTGGGGAATCAACATGATTGGAGAGATCAAGCCTATAGCATCCAATGGACATCGTTTCATTCTGGTGGCCATTGATTATTTCACAAAGTGGGTCGAAGCAGCTTCCTTCGCATCCGTTACTAAGAATATGGTTGCCCGCTTCATCAAGCAGAACCTTATTTGCTGGTACGGTATCCCAGAAAGGATCATTACTGATAACGGTACAAACCTTAACAATACTATAATCACCGCCCTATGCGAGCAGTTCAAGATTCAACATCACAATTCATCCCCCTATCGGCCAAAGATGAATGGTGCAGTTGAAGCTGTGAACAAAAACATCAAAAAGATTATACAAAAGATGACAGTCACCTACAAGGACTGGCATGAAATGTTACCATTTGCTCTCCATGGGTATCGTACCACGGCGCGCACATCAACTGGGGCAACACCCTATTCTTTGGTATATGGCATGGAAGCTGTTTTGGCTATCGAGGTTCAGATTCCCTCTTTGAGAATCATGAAAGATGTTGGTTTGAGTGAAGACGATTGGATCCAGACCCGACTTGACCAATTGAACTTAATTGACGAAAAAAGACTTACTGTTGTTTGCCATGGTCAGACGTATCAAAAATGGATGATCAAGGCTTTCAACAAGAAAGTCAGACGCCAGGTATATCAAGTTGGAGATCTAGTGATCAAGCGCATCATCTTGCCACAAAGTGATCCCAGGGGAAAATGGACTCCTACCTATGAAGGACCATTTGTGATCAAAAACATCTTTTCTGGTGGGGCAATGATCTTAACCACCATTGACGACGACGACCTGCCGCACCCTGCAAACGGAGACATAGTCAAAAGATACTACACATAAAAGACCTGCTAGGTTGACATACTTAGGAAAAACAAGGACATCCCGGCGAACCAAAAAAGTTCGGGCAAAAATTAGGGATAAATGAAAAAAATATGTACATCCGGCAAGTTGAAAACCCAAAAGGGCGACTTGGGAAAAAAAGGGTTTCTCGGTGAATCAAAAACCCGAAAGGGCGGTTCAGGCAAAAGTTAGAGAATTAAAGCGTATGACTATGTCTCGTCGGATCACTTTAAGGACAATCTCTTCACTGACAAACTCTGAGCTTCTGATCAATCCAATCATCTTCGGACGAAGCAACGAATGGACAAGATATTCGGAGATACGAAGGCTATAGCAGAATGGGAACCCCATGGGATTTTTTACACATAGCTATCTTTGTATAAATTTTTCTCATTTTTTATGACACCATCCTCTTACTAGGATGTCTGTCTCCTTTGTACAAAATACTTATTCAAAGTAAATACAAAGATATCTCTTTCAAAGTACAAGAAACTATTTGTCTTTTCCTTTTTTACACTTGTGTTTTATTTGCAAAAACGTCCAATGATTCATTGATAAACATATGCGTTTGAACATAATTACTGTTTACAAATAAACAAAGTGGAAAAGAATAATTACTGACAGGTTGAAAGGATAGGAAAACGTCTTTAGGCTATTCCAGGAGCAATCCGTACAGTACACCATCTAGATCCCCAACAGAGCTAAAATTCCAAACCTTAATTCCCATCAGAATTAAAACTTCAAACTTCCAATCCCCAGCGGAGCCAAAATTTCTAACTATCAACCCCTAGCGGAAACTATTCAATTTCTCCAAATTCCCCAGCAAGTTATCTTGAAGCCTGAAAATCAACCAGATAACAGTTAACTTTTGGTTATCCCCAACCTAGGATAATTCCCCAGTAGAGTGGCTGACAACCCAAACTCCTGAACCTACTCTCCAGCAGTAAGCCTTCTTCCCACAGAGTTTGCATTACTCCCCAACAAGATGAAGATTCTCATTCTTAATTCCCTAGTGAAGTCGCCAATGTTTTCATTGCTTCTCAACAGAATGAAGATTCTCATTCTTAATTCCCCGCAGAAGTCGTCAGAGTTTTTCTTTATTCCCAACAGAATAAGAATTCCCATTGTGTAATCCCCAGTAGAAGTCATCAAAGTTCTCTGGATTTCCCAAGCAGATTTCTCAAACAGTATGTGGCATTACTCGCAACAGAATTTTTTGTCAATACTCCAACTTCAAGACATGAAGGATCCCTATATCCCCAACGGTCGCCAAGGATTTTCTATCCTCAGCAGTCAAGGATTTATTTTCCCTGGCAGCAGTCAAAGATTTATTTTCCTCAGCAAAACAGCTAATCGGCTTACATGCGCATACATCATAAACATATGATAAGACACATTTATTGCATCATACATTTCAAGCAACATAACTTTGTGTTTCAGCTAACATTTTACCCTTTTCAGGATAAGATTAACAGCTACCATTAACAATGCTCAAAGATTTCAGATACAGTTTAGATACACTACAGACACGGAAGTCATTCTGATACTTATTCAGATTTCAAGTCAAGATACAGTTTAGATACACTCTAGACACGGAAGTCACTCTGATGCTCATTCAGATCCCAACATATTTCAGATACAGTACGGATACACTCTAGACACAAGTTATTCTGCTACTCATTGAAGATTTCAACTGTCAAACTACAGTCCAGATACACTCCAGACGCGGAAGTCATTCTGTCACTCATTCAGATACAGTCTAGATACGCTCCAGACATGGTTGCCATTCTGTCCCTTATTCTGATTTTCCCCAGCTTAGATACGCTCCAGATACGGATGCCATTCTGTCGCTTATTCGGATACAGCTCAGAGACGCTTCAGACACGGAAGCCATTCTATTGCTCATTCAGATTCAGTTCAAGATATAGCTCAGATACATTCCAGACACGGACACCATTATGATACTTATTCTTCTGACTTACAACTTACAGTTCAACAAACATTCTTGGATGGCGTCTACAAGCCCATCTCCGACAAGATTTTGTCACCTCTCCAAATGGCATCTTTAAGCCTATTCCCTCAACTACACTTTGACGAGTGCAAATTTATGGGCACTCTAGTGTCCAATCATCTTTTACCTTCGAGTCACTAACGGAAAAACTCGCCAATCTAACTCTTCAGGTTCAAGAAGATTGAACAGGGGCAGCTGTTGTACCCCAAAATTTGCCCTCTCATTTATCAAGATTTTCCTCACAAGACTTCTTGGACTCAAGACAAGATTAGGGTTTGAGTTTGAACAAGGATTTTTGGACCATCAATGCTTCATGTGACTTTCATACACCATCTTGGACTCCTAATATTGCTCATACCAAGTTTTAAACCTTAAACCACATTTTTGACCAGTCAATTGGACAGTTGACCTAAAAATCAGCTGTATTGGGGGGAAAAGTCAACAATGGCCAATTTACAGTAAAACTTCATAATTTTTTATCCACAACAACATTTTAGACTCATATGTACCATTTGATCAAGTTTGGATCACAACTCCTCAAGAAATTTGATCAGATCATCAAAAGGGGCAAAATGGTCAAAATTAGGGTTTTGACTAAGAAAGGGAAATTTCTGATTTTTAACCTAGCCAATGACCAATTAGGTTCAAACATGATTTCAAGGATTCAATGGCATCATCTTGACCTAATTACATGGTTCAAAAGATCTCAAGTACATAGGATTGACAGATGAATTTTGCAGTTAACTGATCAAAAGTCAACTATACACTGAAAAGTCAAACTTTGACTTTTTAGTCAAAATCAAGTACCAAGGGTCATAATTCATCAAGATATGTCAAAATATGAAACTTGTTGATCAAGAAAACCAATTTTGAAAATTAGGGTTTTGAATTTGAAAATTTTCATAACTTAGAATTTTTCTAAGTATGGAAATTTTCTTATTTTTCCCCAACTTTTCTCAACTTTTTCACCATGATTCAATTGGATTCAAAGAAAACTTCCAACATGAAAGTTGTATCCCTCCATGAAATCTACAACTTTGATTCACAAAGTTTTCCCAAAAGATGCTTGGATCTCAAGTTATGAATTTGTGAATAGGGGTCCATGAACTAAAAGACTTAGTGAAAATTTGCCCTAATTTAGGCAGGTTTTTGACCCAACTTCATGGGCATTTTTCACCTAGTTCCAAGAGGTATCTAAAATTGCATTTCAAATATGGATTGTAGAGCATGTTGAAAGATTTCTAAAATGTCCAAGAACTCTCCAAGATCATTTGTGGTTTGGGAGAATCGAAGAAGAGAAAATGACATTTTGTCACTTTTGTTCAAAGCCATTTTACAATGCATCAAGTTGCAAATCTGATCAAGCATGCTTGTACCTTGCATTACAGGTCCTAAATCCCTTCTACACTCCATAATTAAATGGTAGCTCAGTGGTTATTGGCTTTATTTTGGCTTTTGGAGCATTGTACAAAGAATAAATCCATAAATGGCATAAAGGGCACATTGCCATTTTCATAAAGCAAGCTTTTTGTAACTTTACAATTCTTGAGCCATGGACCTGTTCTTTTGTTACAAGCAATGTCCACATATATCAAGCATGGTTTACCAACTCTCATCAGCTAAAGAACTAGCCAGTACAGGCCTTTGGCACAAGTCACTTCACTTTTCTTCAAATGCAAGAAAGTTGGCCAAAAATCAAAAACTTGTAAAAGCTGATAAAGGGAGGACTTGGTATCATTCTAGACAACTTCACAAACTTATCTCAAGCTAGAGCACGAATTCTAAGCATCTGAAACACCCTAAAACTCAAAAACACATTTTTCTGCCAAGACATTGCAGTTTCTGCAAAACTCTTGCCAACTTCATTTTTGGCTCGTGCGTTTTGCCTTTTAACCTTTGAAACACTTCACCCACATCATATCCAAACTATCCAAGCATTCATCCTGCAACTGTGAGCCCTGTTTCAGACATCACCATTTTCATTTTGGAAGGTTGCAGCTTGACTTCTACAGGGAGTTTCAGCCATCCACATAGCCAGTTAAGCATTGGAATAGCTTGAGGGAACTTCAAGGAAGCTCACACGATCCTCAGGCCTCACTCAAAGTCCCCACATTGCCATATCCAAATCTAGCTGAAGGAGGTATTTTTCAAAACTTTATCTCTCTATTTAAGCATCCTCAAGCCACAATTTGTGAAGCAAAAATGTAGTCTCTAGCATGGTGAAGTTGTACATATGCATAGTTATCATTTATATTAATTGAGCTAAGAGAATTTGATTGTTGAACATGCTGAAACAATTAGGTCAGAAATTAGGGGTTATAAAATTCTCTATGATCTTTTAGAGTTAGTTTTCAAATTTTATATCATTGGGATCGTGAGATTACAAGCTACATTTTTTGTGTTATGAGTTTTTGATTTTATGCAAGCTATAGCAAGATACAGATTTGAAGAAGAAACACGCGCAAATGGAAGCTGGAGGACAGGGACGATGACTGTCCTGGGCCTGGCGCGCCTTGGGCCTCCTGTTTTGACTTTCCACACCCCCTGATCCACTATCCACACCCCATTTGCTTATTTTTGTTTATTTTTATATATTTTCTCATATTTTTATGTTTATTGATTTTAATAATTTTTTCTGAACATTAAAAAATCAAAAAAATCATGAAAAATATTTTCTTAATTTTTTGCATTTTATTTTATTTTTTATTTTATTTTTTTGCATAAAATAATAGTTTACTAGAATAAATTATACTTTATTTTCTTAAATAAAACTTGTAAATAATAAATAAATACTATACATTTTATTTTATTATTTCACACATAAAATAATTATTTTCATACTTATTTTAATTTTTAAATATTGACATATAATATTATATATTATTTACTTGTACAAAAAATAGACAAAATATAAATATAGAACGTATTTTTCTTTTAATAAAAAATTAGGGTTTCCCCTTTCAAAAATAATACTAATATTTTTTATCTTTTTTAGTGCTCAAATAATTTATTTTTCTCATATAAAATAAATACAGAACATTTTTGCATAAATACATTTTATTGCATATTTAAATACTTGTTTATTTATTTATTTTGCAATAATTCAATTGTGTTGTAATAGTATTTTAGGATTTATATTTGTGCAATATCCCCATTCAAAAACTTTTATCCCCTCTCCCATAATAATCGTTGTAATAGTTTAGTTTTACTTTACGCAATTTATCGCATTTATACTTCTGTAAGGGATTTTGCATGATAAGACCAAAAATCAAACAAATAGACAAGACCTAATACAAGACAAAATGCATGTAAAATGACACACATTGCACACAAGCACCCTTTAGGGTTTCACCCACTTGGTTGCCTAAACAAAATGGCCATGGTATACATGCAAAGTATCTTGGCAAAAGAAAAAAAACAAAAGATCATAGTCCCTCGATGACGCTATCAAAAGGTTGCCTAAAACAAAATGATCTTGGTCCCTCAAACATGCTAAGATACTTGGCAACATTGTTATCATGGTCATACGATGACCCACGCCCGTCCCGTTTAACATCCAAAGATAGGGTTGTTTACCAAAGTAATGGTAAATCAACAATGTCAAAGGAATAAAAATGCATAGGAAAGACATTTGAGTAGGGTAGATAGTTCTAAGTTACTTGCTCTCTTCCAAACAATCCTTGCTATTTTCAAAAACAAACAAACACACATTTCAAAACATTTTCCAAACATCTTTCAAAACATTGAAACATTTTTCAAAAGACAAACATCTTTGTATACATTCTTACGAACGAGAATCATTACAAAGATTGCCTAAACGAATGGCCTCTTTTCAAAATACTTTCAAAACCACACAAAGCACCATTCCAAACAATTGCAAAAGCAAAGCAAGTGATCTAAGCAAGTAACTAAGAGCCCGTGGAAAACCATGGATGGAAAGGGTGCTAGCACCTTCCCTTTTCATAATCTACCCCCCGAACTCAAGAAAACATCTCAAAGGTCTTTCCTGTGCTTTTTTACCTTTCCTTTTGGATAAAATAAAAGTCAGTGGCGACTCTTGCTAAACCGCGACATTTGCGACGAAATGCAAAACCTCAAGTCAGTTCTCCCACCGTATCACAGTCTCAATGCTATGGAGATCCAAAAAGTACCCGGGTTGGATTTTGAGGAGCTAGGACTTATCTAAGGGGTTGTCATACCGCAGAAATTCAAGGTCCCCACTTTCACTAAATATGACGGTGTCTCTTGTCCAAAGCTATATTTGAGATCATACGTCAGAAAAATTCAAACCCATACTGTGGATAGGAATCTATGGGTGCATTTCTTCCAAGAAAGTTTGTCAAGAACGCAGTTGAATTGGTTCTATCAGTTGGAAGGGACCAACATCCGCAATTGGGAAGATTTGGCAGCCGTTTTTTACAAGCAATACCAGTATAATGCTGACTTAGCTCCAACATGGACACAGTTGCAAGGCATGTCAATGGGTATAGGTGAAGGTTTCAAGACCTATGCTCAAAAATGGCAGGATCTCGCGGGAAGGGTCCAACCCCCTCTATCTAAAAGAGAATTGGTGGATATGTTCTTAGACACACTATCTGGTCCATTCTTCAAACACTTGATCGGAAGCTCCTCGTTTGGATTTACCGAATTAATCATGATCGGTGAACGGGTAGAAGCGGGTATAAAAAGTGGCAAAATTTAAAGAGATGCATCCTCAAGCGTGATAAATAGGCCCTTTATCGGAAATAAGGAGGTCCGTGTTGCATATGACCATGGGAATTAGGACAGAATTGAACAACGTCCAGTGGTAGGGGCTGTCATGATCCCTAAGCCTGCACCTATTCAACAAAGGAACAACCAGCCTAGAACGGAAAGACAGGTAAGACAATTTACCCAGATAAATATGATGTTGTCTCAGGTCTTACCGGATTTGTTGAAATCTAATATGGTGACCTTGCGGGAAGCTCCAAAGAATCCCAACACTGCCTCTCCCCGTCATAACCCAAATGCTCGTTGTGCTTACCATTCAGAAAGTCCACGTCATGATACAAACGACTGCTGGGTTTTGAAAAACAAGGTGCAAGACCTTCTCGAGGAAAAAGAAATTGAATTTGACGCTCTTGAGATCCCAAATGTTATCACCGCTCCTATGCCCAAGCACGGTCGTGGTGTTAACGCTGTTGAAGATGATGTGTTTGTTGCTGTTGTTGATGAACTTGTTACTCCTCTCCTAACCGTCAAAAGGAACCTGTTGAAGGCCGATTTATTTTCGGGCTGTGGCGAAGGCTGCCACCTCTGTTTATCCCTACCGACTAGTTGTCATTTATTGAAGGCAGGTATCCAGCGCCTGATGGATGACAAATAAATTTTGTTTGAAAAGACTCACATTCCAACCATTGCTTACAAGGATGTTTTAATAGTAACCATTTCCGCCAATCCTCCAAGGGTCTCCACCAAAAGACCCGTTAGGATTACATCTGTTCCGAAAGTGACTCCACTGATAATTATTATGCTAGGGTTGATCCCGTACTCCTCAGAAAAAATTGTTCCCTGGAACTATGGGGGTGACGTCTACTACCACGGTGTCAAGCCAGATTGGCTGGCTGATGAAGACTCGGTTTTTGAGAGGGCTGACCCCGACATCAGCAACATTGTGGGAACCAGCAAAATAACCAGAAGTGGAAGAGTGTTCTCCCCTAAGATTTCTCCTTCGAAAACTGTTACTGGTCATGTGATCATCCCTGCTTTTGTTCCTGCTGATACTACTACTACAGTTCCCGTGGTTACCCCTGCTGGCACCCCTATCACCGAGTCGATCGAGACTCAGGGCAAAGGCATTTTGGTTGAACCTGTCTGGATGAAGGCACAATCAGTATCTATCCCAGAGGCTTCTAAGAAGGAGATGGAAGAAATTTTGAAAATTATAAAGAGAAGCGACTACAATGTAGTCGAATAGCTAGGGAAGACCCCTTCAAAGATTTCTATGCTAGCTTTACTGTTGTGCTTTGAGGCTCATGCGAAGGCTTTGGTAAAATTTCTTTAAAATGCCCATGTGCCACGGGAAACCTCTGCTGACCAATTCGAAGATTGTGTGGCCAGTTTGACAATTGATAACGGTTTGGGCTTTTCTGATGCTGATCTTACACCTAGAGGGAGGAAACACAATGAGGCGTTGCATGTCTCTGTCGAATTCATGGGCACTACTTTGGCCCATGTCCTAGTAGATACTGGTTCATCATTGAATGTGCTTCCTAAGAAAGCTCTAGATAGACTAGACAGTGAAGGTTTGACCTTAAAACCCAGCAACATAGTGGTAAGGGCCTTCGACGGTTCGAAGAGAGTGGTGCACGGAGAGGTGGACATCCCCATTAAAGTTGGAACTCAGACCTTTGATTCAACTTTCTATGTGATTGATATTCGCCCTTCATATTCCTGTTTATTGGGCCGACCTTGGATTCATAACGCTGGTGCCGTCACCTCTACATTACATCAGATGTTGAAGTACCTAATCAAGGGAAAAATTATCACTGTCCCTGGAGAGGAGGAATATATGGTTAGTCACCTGAACTCCTTCAGATATGTGGAAATGGATGATGAATTCATTGAAACTCCGTGTCAACATTTCGAGGAAGTCCCACGAACAGTTGCGGCAACCAAGACTGTTTCCAAAATTCCGAAGATGGCTTCTCTGAAAGATGCCAAGGCAGTAGTCGAAGAAGGTGGGTGTACCTTTTGGGGATAACTCCTGGATATTCCCTACAAATTTGACAAATTTGGTTTGGGTTTTACTTCAGGATTTCAAAAAGTTGTTCGTCGTGCTCGTGCTGGGGAACCACCTTTGTAGATCAGCAACCATGGAGTCAACACAGTGGAGGATAGTAATGACAATTGTGACCTGGAAGAATGGATTTTTCCAACTATCAGCAGATGACTCAAAAACTGGGAAGCCAAAGAATTTGTCCCTATTAATTTTATCCAACAGTAATTGTCTTTAAATTTTTGTCAGACTTGCAATAATTAAACAATTTAGACTTTTAAAAACCTTGTGTCTTACCCGAGGCACAACGGTCCATTTGTAAGGGTTGTTACTTCATTTTCATATGTCATCAATGAATCATGGACATTTTTGCATGAAAATTTTACACTCTTTGTTCTTATTTTTCTACATTTTTATTTTTTCAAAGATAGCTATGCTCTTACACACACTCACATATCAAAATGCGGATCCACATCCACTCAGGATCCCATGGGTAACTATTCTGCTATGGCCTATTGTGACTTTGAAAATCTGATCTACCAAGACGAAGACGAAGGTGAGGAAGATTGTGAAGTTCCAGGGGAACTAGCCAGATTACTACAACAGGAAGAAAGGACCATACAACCCCATGAAGAACTGGTGTACACAGTTAACTTAGGTACCAAAGAGGATAAGAAAGAAGTCAAGGTAGGTACCAATCTGGAACCCAGTGTCAAGAAGCGCTTAACTCAGTTACTACATGATTATGTTGAGGTCTTTTCCTGGTCATACAAAGACATGCCAGGACTTGACGCTGATATCGTGGTTCATCGTCTACCGACAAAAAAAAAGACTACCCTCCAGTAAAATAGAAAGTCTGTCGCATGCGGCTAGAAATGTCAGAGAAGATCAAGACTTAAGTCATGAAACAATTCAACGTCGGATTCTTAGCCGTCACCTCCTATCCACAATGGGTCTCCAATGTTGTTCCAGTGCCTAAAAAGGACGGTAAAGTACGCATGTGTGTGGATTACAAAGATTTGAATAGAACAAGCCCTAAGGATGATTTCCCACTTCCCCATATCGATATTCTAGTTGACAATACCGCACAGCATAAAGTGTTCTCTTTTATGGATGGTTCCTCCGGGTACAATCAAATCAAAATGGCACCCGAGGACATGGAGAAAACGACCTTTGTCACACAGTGGGGCACGTTTTGTTACAAAGTTATGCCATTCGGGTTGAAAAATGTTGGGGAAACTTATTAGCGCGCCATGGTAGCTCTATTTCACGACATGATCCATCATGAAATAGAGGTCTATGTGGATGACATGATAGCCAGATCTCAAACTGAAGAGGAGCATCTGGAGCATCTGCAAAAGATGTTTGAAAGACTGAAGAAATACAAGCTAAGATTGAACCCGAGTAAATGCACATTTGGAGTGAGGTCCGGTAAACTCCTAGGCTTCATTGTCAACAGTAAAGGTATCGAAGTGGACCTTGCAAAGGTAAAAGCAATATAAGAAATGCCTGCTCCTCGCACCGAGAAGAAGTCATAGGATTCTTAGGACGGCTATACTACATCGCCAGATTCATTTCTGACCTAACCGCTACTTGTGAACCAATCTTCAAATTACTGAAGAAAGATCAAGTGTTGGATTGGAACAACGACTGCCAGGTTGCCTTCGACAAGATCAAAGAGTACCTTCAAGAGCCTCCTGTTTTGATGCCGCCAGTCGAGGGAAGACCTTTGATCATGTATCTAACTGTCTTAGAAAATTCAAAGGGGTGTGTGCTAGGGAAGCATGACGAGTCTGTCCGAAAAGAGCATGCAATATACTACCTGAACAAAAAGTTTACCGACTGTGAAACCAAATACTCACTGTTCAAGAAAACTTGTTGCGCTCTGGAATGGGCTTCTTGCCGGCTAAGACATTATATGTTGACTCATACTACCTTATTGATATCCAAGATTGATCCAATTAAATACATATTCGAGAAGCCCGCCCTCTCTGGAAGAATAGCAAGATGGCAGATGATCCTGACTAAAGATGACATTCAGTACACTACCCAAAAAGCAATAAAGGGCAGTGTGCTAGACGATCACCTTGCTCATCAAGCTGTGGATGACTACCAATCCCTGAAATTCGAGTTCCCAGATGAAGACATCATGATGGTAAACAATTGTGAAGAATCTAGACCATATGACGAACCTGAACAAGGATCCCGATGGACCTTGGTTTTTGACGGAGCTTCCAACCCACTCGGAAATGGCATAGGTGCTATGATCATATCCCCTGAAGGATGTCATACTCCCTTCACTACAAGACTTTGTTTCAACTGTACCAATAATATGGCAGAATACGAAGCGTGTATTTTGGGTCTCAAAGCTGCCATAGATTTGGGAATCAAGTCCTTAAGTGTATTTGGAGATTCAGCCTTAGTCATTAGTCAGATCAAGGGATAATGGGACACGAGGCACCCTAATCGCATCCCCTACAAGGAACATGTGTTAAAATTAATCCCACAATTTGAGTAAATTACCTTTGTGCATTTTCCACGAGAGGAAAATCAACTAGCGGACGCGCTAGCCACTATGTCATCCATGTTTAAAATCAAGTGGGATAACGAGGCTCCCCGGATCACCATTGAACGGATGGATGAACCATCTTACTGTCACGAGATCGATACTGAAGAAGTAGTGGACAAGCCTTGGTTCCATGAAGTTAAGAGGTATCTCGAGGCCCAAGAATATCCGGAGGGAGCTTCAGTCAATGATAAGAATTTCTTGAGAAGATTCTCTGCTAAGTTCTTCCTCAGTAATGACATTCTCTAAAAGTGCAACCACGACTCTACTTTGCTTAGTTTCATAGACAAGAGTGAGGCAGATAAGATCATGGCTAATCTACATGAAGGCACTTCTGGCATCCATTCTAATGGGCACACGATGGCTAAAAAGATCCTACGGCCGCGGTACTACTGGTCTACCATGGAAGCAGATTGTCATCAGCATTCACGAACCTGTCATAAGTGTCAGATCTATACTGACAAAGTACATGTGCCTCCAGTTCCTCTAAACATCCTGACTGCTACGTAGCCATTCGTGATGTGGGGCATCAACATGATTGGAGAAGTCAAACCTACAACTTCTAATGGACACCGCTTCATCTTGGTGGCCATTGACTACTTCACAAAGTGGGTTGATGCAACTTCTTTCGCTTCTATTACAAAGAACGTTGTGGCCCAATTCATCAAACAGAATCTCATCTGTTGGTACGGTATCCCAGAGAGAATCATTACGGATAATGGTACCAATCTCAACAATACTATGATCACCGTACTATGCGCGTAATTCAAGATCCAACACCATAATTCTTCTCCTTACCGGCCAAAGATGAATGGTGTTGTCGAAGCCTCAAATAAAAACATCAAGAAGATCATATAAAAAATGACATTGACCTACAAGGACTGGCATGAGATGTTACCATTTGCTCTTCATGATTACCGTACCACGACGCGCACGTCAACAGGGGCAACTCCTTTCTCTTTGGTATACGGTATGGAAGTCGTCCTACCAATTGAAGTCCAGACACCTTCTCTGAGAATCATAAAATATGCATGGCTGAGTGAAGATGAATGGATTCAAACTCGACTTGACTAGTTGAACTTGATTGAGGAGAAGAGGCTTACGGCTGTCTGTCATGGTCAGATGTACCAAAAACGTATGATCAAAGCTTTTAAAAAGAAGGTCAGACGTCAGGTATATCGGGTTGGTGACTTGGTAATCAAGCGTATCATATTGCCACAAGGTGATCCCAGGGGAAAATGGACTCCTACATACGAAGGACCATTTGTGATCAAAAGCATATTCTCTGGTGGAGCAATGATCTTAACCACTATGGATGGTGACGACCTTCCGCATCCTGTAAACGCGGACATATTCAAAAGATACTACGCATGAATAAAGACCCGCTAGGTCGACTGTCCTAAGAAAAAATTAGGGAATCCCGGTGAACCAAAAAGGTTCAGGAAAAAATTAGGGACAAAATACAACAAAAAAAAACTGTACACCCGGCAAGCTGAAAACCTAAAAGGGAGGCTTGGGCAAAAAAGGGTATCTCGGTGGACTGAAAACCCGAAAGGGCGGTCCAGGAAAAAGTTAGGGAATCAAAGTGTATGAGTATCTCCCGTTGAATCACCTTACAGACAACCTTTAGTATCGATTGACAAACTCAAACGGTTCTAATCAATCCAATTAGCTTCGGACAAAGCAGCAAGTGGACGAGATGCTCAAAGACATGAAGGCTATAACAGAATGGGAACCCCATGGGATTAATTCACGTAGCTATCTTTTATTTGTATCAATTTTTCATTATCTACAACGACACTCCCTTACTAGGATGTTCGTCTCGTTGTACAAAAAATACTTACTCAAGTTAATACAAAGATATTCCTTTGAAAGTGTAAAACTATATGTTTTTATTTTATTTCCGTGTTTTATTTGTAAAAATGTCCAATGATTATTTTTGTACATATGCATTTGAACGTGACTATTGTTTACAAATGAGCAAAAAAGGGGGGAACAAAAAATAGAAAGACAATCACTAATGGCTTTAAGAAATAGGTAATATCTATAGACCATTCCATAAATCCCTCGCAGGTACTTTTTCCAGCAAGAGTGGAAACCGAGATATCCAACTACAGGATTGCTAACGTATCTCCAGTATACAGCCTAATGGTATCAAGTGCTCTCACATCCCCGACGGAACAAAACTTCTAGTTACCGCTCCAAAGATTCCCCCAGTGAAAGTTGCCCAGTTTCTCAGGATTCCCCAACAGGATTTCACGAGGCCCATAAGCAATGCACGGCGTTTCCCTTCCACAACATATTTTATTTCTCTAATAAATGGAAACTCATCCATCAACACTTCAACTTCAAAATATGAAGACTTACACTCCTCATTCCCAGCAGTACTCGGGGATTTATTTTCCCCGACTCTAGCAACACTGCGACATAACAATAAATATGTCCATACATTGCATCCATACGTCATAGCATTGATAACACAGATGCATACCACGCAATCTCATTTATTTTGAGAAACAGTATTATACCATGCGTTTCATACATCATGGCATAGCATGCAACTAATCTTTCACCTTTTCAGGAAAGATCAATCAACAAAAAATTATCGTCAAATTTTTAACAATTCAATTATAGATCAATTCCCAAGAAAGGACTGGTCGACCATGTACATAACAAATATTTCCTTCAGACCCCTACTAGTTCAGTTTAAATCTCTCAACAGTTTATTTTGATTCTTTCTCGTAGACGTCTTCTCTAGTTCATATAAATCTCTCAATGATTTGTTCTGATTCTTCTCCAGATCCCTGTCGGTTGAGTTTGAATCTCAACGGTTTATTCTGATTCTTTCCGGCAGATGTCTTCTCTGGTTCAGATAAATCTCTCAATGATTTGTTCTGATTCTTCTCCAGATCCCGGTCGGTTCAGTTTGAATATCTCAATGGTTTATTTTGATTGTTTCCCGCAGACGTCTTCTCTGGTTCAGATAAATCTCTCAATGATTTGTTCTGATTCTTCTCCAGGTCGATGTTGGTTCAGTTTGAATCTCTCAATGGTTTATTCTAATTCTTTCTCACAGACGTCTTCTCCGATTCAGATAATTCTCTCAACAATTTATTGTGATTCTTCTCCAGACCCCTGCTGATTCAATTTAAATCTCTCAACGGTTTACTCTGATTCTTTCCCGCAGACGTCTTCTCTGGTTCAGATAAATATCTCAATGATTTGTTCTAATTCTTCTCCAGATCCCTGTCGGTTCAATTTAAATCTCTCAACGGCTTATTCTGATTCTTTCTCGCAGACGTTTTCTCTGGTTCAGATAAATCTCCCAATGATTTATTCTGATTCTTCTCCATATCCCTGCCGGTTCAATTTGAATCTCTCAACAGTTTATCCTGATTATTTCCCGCAGACGTCTTCTCTGGTTCAGATAAATCTCTCAACGATTTATTCTGATTCTTCTCCAGACCCCTGTCGGTCCAGTTTAAATCTCTCAACGGTTTATTCTGATTCTTTCCCGCATACGCTTTCCCTGGTTCAGATAAATCTCTCAATGATTTGTTCTGATTCTTCTCAAGATCCCTGTCGGTTCAGTTCAAATCTCTCTGAACGGTTTATTCTAATTCTTTCCCGCAGACGTTTTCTCTGGTTCAGATAAATCTCTAAATGATTTATTCTGATTCTTCTCCAGATCCCTGCTGGTTCAGTTTAAATCTCTCAACGGTTTATTCTGATTCTTTCCCGCAGACACTTTCTCTGGTTCAGATAAATCTCTCAACGATTTATTCTGATTCTTCTCCAGATCCCTACCGGTTCAGTTTAGATCTCTCAACGTTTTATGCTGATTCTTTCCCGCAGACGTTTTCTCTAGTTCATATAAATCTCTCAATGATTTATTCTGATTCTTCTCCAAATCCCTGCTGGTTCAGATAAATCTCTCAATGATTTGTTCTGATTCTTTCCTAGTAGGCACTTTCTCTGGTTCAGATAAATCGCTCAAAGATCTACTCTGATTCTCTCCAGTTAAAGAATTTTCAAAACCTCTTTTGGTTCAATTTAAACCTTTCAACGGTTTATCCTGATACTTTCCAAATGAACACTTCTTATTCAGATAAATCGCTCCAATATTTATTCTGATTCTTCCCAGTCAAACAACATACAAGACTTCTGCTAGTTTCCGATAAGTCGCTCCAAAGATTTATTCTGATTCTTTTCCAATTGAAATCAAGTTCAGACTTAGTCCATTTTCTATTAACAATCACCTTTGGATGGAATCTACAAGCCCATCTCCGGCAAATCTCCCCCATTCCTCCAAATGGCATCTATAAGCCCATCACAATTCATCTTCGAGTGCAAATTTCTGGGCACTCTAGTGTTCAATCATCTTCCACCTTCAAGTCACGAATGGCGGATCCGCCAATCTAACTCTTCAGGTTTAAGAAGATTAAACAGGGGCAGCTGTTGTACCCCAAAATTTTCCCTCTCATTTATCAAGTATTTTCTCACAAGATCTCCTTTGGTTCAACACTGCACTAGGGTTGATCAGCTCAAGACACCTCCTTAAGCATTGATGACTGAAATTAGGGTTTGAGATTGCACAAGGATAATTGAAGTTTTAATGCCTCATATGACTTTCGTGGATCATTATGGACCCTGAAGATTGCTCATGTCAAGTTCCAAGTCTTGGATCACATTTTTGCTCAGTCAATTGATCAGTTGACCTAAAAATTAGATGTATTGGGGAAAAAGTCAACTATGGCCAATTTACAGTCAAACTTCATAATTTTTTATCCATATCAACATTGTGAACTCCTATATTTCATTTGATCATGTTTGGACCACAATTCCTCAAGAAATTTGATCAGATCATCAAAAGGGCAAAATGGTCAAAATTAGGGTTTTGATTGAGAAAGGGCAATTTCTGATTTTTGGCCTAGCAAATGGTTAATTGGTTTGAGACATGATCTCAAGGTTTCAAATGCATAATTTTCACCTAATGGTATGACTCAAAACTTCCCTCAAGATCAATTGATTGATAGTTGATTTTCAGTCAACTGATCAAAAGTCAACTGTACACTGAAAAGTCAAACTTTGACTTTTTTGGCCAAAATCAAGTTTCAAAGATCACAATTCATCAAAACATGTCAAAATATGAAACTTGTTCATCAAGAAATAAAAAATTCAAGATTTCATTTTGAAAAGTCAAAGTTTCCAAACTTAGAAATTTTTCTAAGTGTTGAAAACTTCATATTTTTCACAACTTTGAGCCAATTTTTCACCATGATGCAAGATGATTCAAAGGAATCTTTCAACATGAAATTTGTAGATCTCAATGAAATATAAAACATTGTTTAACATAAATCCTCCTATAAATGCTTTGATTTCAAGTTATTAATCCATGAAATCATGTTCATGAAACTAAAACACTTAGTGAAATTTTGAACATTTTGGTCAGGATTTTGACATAACTTCTGGGCCAAGTTTCATATAGTTCCAATTGGATTTTGCAAAAGTGATTCAAATAGGGGTTATAGAGAACATTAAAATCTTTCTAAAATGTCCGAAAACTCCTTGAGATCATTTTTGAGCAAGGAGAATCGAAGGCCAAAAGTTACGGTTTCAAGTTGTTTTACAAGGCAGAATTTTGTGATGAACATGAACCAAATCCATAGCCATGCTGCATAATCCCACTTTTCAGGCCCTCTAACTTGTGTATCTATCCTTAATCAGAAGATTACACAAACTTTATGGCTATTATCCATTAAATCCAAGCTTTGTCTAAGTTAACTTGCCATTTTTGGAAGAAAGGCAAGACTTCCATTTTGGAAAAGTATGCTTTTGTAAATGTCAACCCTTCTTGAGCCTCTCAACGGATCCTTCTGCACATACAACATGTACAAGTCATAAATAAGCTTGTTTAAAGTTCAACCGCTCTACAATAGCATGGTACAAGCTTTAGGAATTTGTTTGTCATGTTTGCTTCAAAAACAAGTAAAGGTTTTACAACATGTAAATTCAAATTTTGACTTGTTGTAGAACACAAAACCTCTTGCCTATAAATACATACACTATTTTCAATATAACACACAGATGTTTAAGCTCTCAAACTCCCTAGAACTCAGAATCACACGCAAAATCTTCATTGTTGTATAATCTGACCAAAAACTTGAAACTCACATCTCCCTCGTGCGTTTCCAAGCCTTTTGGTTCCTAAAGCTTCTAAACATCAAATATAAATCATCCAAAGTCCTTTTGCCCAGCTGTAACACTTCCATCATCAAGTTCCATTTTCAAAAACAGGGGTCTGCAACTTGACTTCTCCAGAACCCTCAGCCACTTTCAGCTCAAGTCAAGCATCACATTAGCTTCCCGGGAACTTGAGGAAGCTAACCCAATCACTAAAACTCATTGAAAGATGCTCCAACTCAAAACATGATACCCTCTTGCAAGGTGAGTTTTTTGACTTTTGAACTATTCATATAGGCATTGTTAGGCTTTCATTTTCAAATACAAAATATAGATACCATTGCCACAAAGTTGTACAAATCCATAGTTTGCATTTATATGACCTGAGCTTAGAGAATTTTGGAGTTGAAGTTTATGAAATTTTTAGGTTCTAAATTAGGACCATAAAAATTCTCCCTCATCTTGGATGTATAGCTTTAGTTATTTATATGGTTGGATTCGTGGGAAGAAATGCCATAACTTTCATGTTTGTACTTTCCATTTTTGTTGAGAGATGAACAAGTTGCAGGTTGTCTGGCTGGGCGTGAGGTTGAAGATGAAGTTCATGCCAGGGACTTGATTTGTAATATATATTTATGGTTTGATATAAGTAAACTGATGTATAGCCATTCCAGTGGTAAGGCAGCACGCTGGTAACCAAGAGGGCGTGGATTCAACACCCAGCGCGCTGCCTTTTGTTCATTTTTTCACATTTTACTCTTTTTTGGTTTTTGTTTACAGCGCCTGGGCCCCAAAGATTGGGCTTTCATTTTTTTGCTGACTTTCCCCCCAGATTATGTTTCATACCCCCTGTCCCATTTTATTTCCTTATTTCATTTTTATTTTTTTATTTTTATTTTACTTTCATATTTTCTTGTTATTATTTTTATTACTAATATTAGTTTTTCTTTTTTATTATCAATAAAAAATCCAAAAATATTTATTTTATTATTTTTGCACTCATAATTTATTTTTCTTTATAAAAACTAAAAAGAACGAAAATAATTTTCTTAACAATTCAATTTCTTCCTTTTATTAATATTTAGATAATTAGGTTTAATTATTATATTATATTATTTTCTTGTAAATTAAAGTTAATTTAGAATTTAGGTTTATTTTAATTAATTAATTATTATGTATTTGTATATTATTCTTAAACCCTTTTCATAAAAAAACCCTAAAAAATCCTTTTTTAGTTAATTTCTTATTTTAATTAGTTTAAGTTAATTTTATTTGATTTTTAGTAATTATTTTCTTAATTAGGTTTAGGTTAAAATCCTTTCATGAAAATCCAAACAAAAATCATTTCTTTTTTTTTCTTTTCCATTTTTTGCATTAATGAATTTTATTTTCAATTTTGTACAATATTCAATATGGTTGTAATAGTTAATTAAATTTAATTTTCTTGTAAAAATCCCCATTTGTAAATTTGTACACCCCCTCCCCTATTGATGTAATAGCTTAGTATTTTTTTTCCGCAATTTAATGCTTTATATATAAATGCTAGTAAATTAGGGTTTGTATGGAAAGATTAAAATCAACAAGTTAGCAAACCCTAATTCAAGACAAAATAATGCATGTAAATCAACACACTTGCACACTTTGCACCTCTAGGGTTAACTCCACTTGTTACCTTGAGATATAAATGATCATAATACGCATGTAAGACGTCTTAGCAAAAACAAACAAAAATACAAGATCATAGTCCCTCGATGACGCTACAAATGTTGCCTTACGAATAACATTAGTCCCATGACTATACGATGACCCTTTCCCGTCCCTTTTACATCCAAAGATAAGGTTACTTACCAATCCATGGTAAAATAACATTGTCAAAGGAAAGAGGAAATAAACAAGAAAGACTTTTTGAGTAGGTAGAACGTTCCTAGTTGCTTGCTCATTTTCAAATCAAAACATCCTTGCTATTTTCAAAACAAACACCAACACTTTCAAAACATCTTTCAAACTTGAAACATTTTCAAAAGATCAACACTTTGTATACGTTCTTACGAATGAGAACTATTACAAAGTTCTCCTAAATGATGGCGCCTTTTCAAAATACTTTCAAAAATCACACAAAGCACATTTTCAAACAAAAGCAAGTGATCTAGCAAGAAACTAAGATCCCGTAGATAACTACGGATTAAAAGGGTGCTAATACCTTCCCTTTTCATAATCTACCCCGAACTCAAGAAAACATCTCTAAAGGCATTTCCTGTTCTTTTCAGCCTTTCCTTTTAGATAAAAGAAAAGTCGGTGGCGACTCTTGCTATTCTCAACATTTGCGATCAAACCCAAAACAACCAAGTCAGTTCTCCCACAGCGTTACACACGTGTTAAACCCCGGTTTTGAGCTCAACACCTCAGGAATAGGGGTAAACTATTATGTGGCTTCCGGTAAGATTCTGGTCTCTAACTATCTCAAGGAGTTCGTCGCTCAACCGGCCGGGGGTCCTGCCCAACTGTCGCTCGTTGCTGAAGGAGAAGCTAAATGATGATTGTTCTATTTATTCAGGCCTACGAGCCATATTGTTGTATTTTTGTTTCTTCGGGCTTTTGCTCGCTTATATAATTTTCGAACAAGTGTGGTATTTGGCCAAAAATTTATTCTTTTTGGATGGGGCATTAAAAGCCTCTTTTTTGTAATATTCGCACACTAACGGCCCAAGTGGATGTCTCATTTAGTTTTCCGGCCAATGGTCGTTAGTTTTAAATATTTAACTTGTGTTGCTTGCATGTTCATTGATAAACTCACCCGTTTAAGACATTTTTCATTTTGCTAAGAGTTTGTAGCGGGGGTTTACTCATTTTAGTTTGTATGTTTATTAGTGTGGGAAACTGATCAAACAACCAGGGGTATACCAGGCACGGGCCAGAACTCAGGTCTCGTTCCGAGGGACCCGAGTTTGGCAGTGTGAACTTCTCATCGTGAGTCAGGCATTCTACCATTGTGTCACGAGGACTATAGAGCTCGATCGAGTTATCCACGTCAGGCTGAAGGTGCGCTCGTTATAAGAGTAGAGCTTCGCCCCTTCTGAATATTTTGGGTGATATGCTTGTGCCTAGGCATGCACGCGTGGTCAGGTCTGGGTGAGTTTGTCTTGTCGACCAAATCGTCGACTGCTCAGTGTTTTTAACTGTAATATTGTTTTAGCTTTTCAGTGTTCCATGATCGAACCAGCTACTCCCATTGTAAGTTTTCCAAGTAATACACTCTAGTAATTGTTTTCGTGTAGACGCGATAAAGACCTTCCCAGTTCGCTGCGAGATTCTTTGTGATTTCTCTTTAAGACAAGGCTGTCGACCTCGAAATCTCGTCGTATGACCTTGGCGTTGTAGCGCATGGCTATTTTTTGTTTGAGCGATGCCTCTCCTAGGGCCGCTCCTGTTTTGATTTCTTCCACTAGATCCAGTTCCTCCCGGAGGGCGACGTTGTTCATCTCCTCATCTGGAGGAACCTCAGTTCGCCTAGAAGGTTCTTCGATCTCTACGAGAATGATGGCCTCCGTCCCATAAGCTAGTCAAAAGGGGGTCTCCCTGGTTGACGAATGTGCAGTTGTTCGGTATCCCTAGAGTACACTATGTAACTCCTCGACCCATCATTTCTTTGTCTCGTCCAATCTTTGCTTGAGACCCCTGAGTATTACTCTGTTTGCAGATTTAACTTGGTCGTTTGTCTGGGGATGCTCGATAGAGGCAAAGTGTAGGGTGGTGCCCAATTTGGAGACAAATTCCTGAAAGGCGTGGTCTGTGAATTGAGTCCCGTTTTTGCTGACTATCGCTCGTAGGATGCCAAACCGTGCGAGGATATTTCTTTTGTAGAAGCGAAGGATGTTTTACACGGTGATTTTGGCCAAAGCTTCGGCTTCTATCCATTTGGTTAAGTAGTCGACTGTTACGATCAGACATTTATTCTAATTGGTTCCGATCGCGAATGGACCAAGGAGATCCAATCCCCACCAGGTGAAGGGCCAAGAAGAGGAGAGGGACTTAAGCTCGTTTGGAGGAGCTATATGCATGTCTCTGTGCCGTTAACATTTGTCGAATTTTTTCACATGCTTTTTCGCGTCGTGCTGCATGGTGGGCCAATAATATCCTGCTCGCAAAGAATTTCTCGCGAGGGATCTCCCGCCTAGATGTTGGCGGAAGTTGTTAGAATCCTTTCCATCCGTAGTTTTGTACGGGCTCTTAGATGCTTAGCTCATGTTTTGAAAATTGCTTGTGCTTTGTGTGTTTTGAAAATTGTTTTGAAAATGCCTTAGTGTGGCGATTCGCTTTGTGATAACTCTTGTATCAGTCCTCAAGAGTGTTGACAAGGCGAATGTTTTTTAAAGTATTTTAAAATGTTTTTGTGTAGGTGTAAAAAGTTTTTTTGAGCAAGCATCTAAGAACTTATCTACTTATACTCGAAAAGGTCATTCTTTTCCTCCTAACCTTTAGATAATGCTATCCTACTATTAGTGAGTAGGAAGCCCTATCTTTGGATGTTCGAGGGACAATCGTAGGGTCGTCGTTATGGTCATTGAAGGTAACATGTAGGGATACCTTAGCAGTTCGAAGGGACTGTCATCATATATTTGTACGTAACATTGAGGGACAGGATCATTTCTCGTAGGCAACTCGAGGGACATTGAGGGATTATGATCTTTATGATGACTTTAAACGAGGGTATTTGCTAAGGGTATCCCTACGTTCGAGGGACATGACCATTGTTTTTCTGAAGGTAACAAGTGAGGTTACCCTAGAGGTGCGAGTGTGCAAATGATTCAGTTCGATTATTTATGTTGTAATTAGGATTTTCTATCGTTCATTTTAATCTTTCCATACAATCCTATTAATCTAAGCATTGCATAAAATATTGTAGATGAAGGTAAAGGCGGAAATGCTATTACAGAGCTTTGGGGAAGTTACATAATAGTGAAGAGCGCGGAAAAGAAATTCTAAAACTATTACATACTGGAAGCAATTACATGATAATGATTAAAAAAATACGGGAAAAATAAAGCTACGCTATTACAGTTGAACGCGCCCTATACACTTTATCTAGGAAAATAAAAATAAAATGACAATAGAAAAGAAAATGTTTTGGTGATTTTTTTATGAAAAAAATGATTTATGATAATTAATTAAGTAAACCTAAAAACTTAATTAATTTTAATTAATAAAAAAAGGTTAATTTTGAAAAAAGTTAATTAAAATACCTAAAACCTAATTAATTTTAATTAATAAAAAAAGATAATTTTGAAAAAAAAAAGGTTAATTAAAAAAACCTAAAACCTAATTAATTTTAATTAATAAAAAAAGGTTTTTAAAAAACTTATGTTTAATGATTAACAAAAAATAATTAAGTTTGCCAAAAACTAGATAGGGGAAGAAGCATCAATGGAAAATAGGGTTAGAAAATAAAAATAATGCAAATGTCAAGGGTGGGTGTTGAACCAAAAATTAATTTAAATCCTAAAATTAATTATTCTATTTTATTATGAAAAATCAAAGGTTTGTGAAAAATTTTAGGTTTTACGAAAAAGGTTTTAAACAGAAAGAAGGAAAATAGGTAAAGAGATAAATAGAATGGAAGAAAACCAAAACAAATAGGGGTGAATGTTGAACCCACACTATTGTACCCCAAAATTTGCCCTCCCATTTTACTCAACAAATGTCAATTGAGGTCCCTAAGTTGCTCAATGAAGTCCAAGAGTTGACCAGACAAACTCTCTCCTAAGGCAGTATACCTCAAATTAGGGTTTCCCTTTTCATCAAGATGTGTGAACCACAAAGGACTCAAATGCTTCCCAAGGTCCTAATATGTTCCCAAGATCATCCATGTCAAGTTTCATGCCTTGCACAAAGAATTTGGCTCAGTAAACTGCTTAAATGCTTGAGAATCGATTGTATTAGGTCAAAAGTCAATTGTGGCCCACACACAGACAAACCTCAATATTTTTGGTCAATATCAACAATTTGAAGTGACTTCCATCATTTGATCAAGGGTTGATCATGATTCCTCAAGGAATGCCCCAAATTCATCAAAACCCAAAAGTTGCTAAATTAGGGTTTTACAGGAAAAGTCAATCCAACTTTGACCAAGCATAACTTCTTCATACTTTAACAAAATTTTTCCATCCAAGGCTCATTTTGAAGAGGATTAAATTCCCTACAATTCGTATTCATCCCACAAATTCAAAATATGCACTCATCAAAAGATATGAATTTTTACATTATAGGTCCTTTTGAAAAGTCAACAAAAACACCTTTTGGGTCAAAGCTTCATACATGAACATGGAAGATCCAATTGAAATGAGACCAAAAGGGTTGCTTAGGGGACATACTAAGCTTTCTAAAACGTCCAAGAAAACCTCTCTAGGGTTAAAATTGGAAGAGATATGACTTGTCAAAGTTGACCTTTTTGCAAAATTACCAAAAGTCAAATGCGCTCAAAGTGCATTTTTTACCAAATGGGCCTAGCATTTCATGATTGCACCTCACTTATAGCATGGTCCACGACCCAAATATCCAACTTCATGTTATTTTCTTCATTTTTCAATTTATTTAGATTTTTTGTTAATTAAAATTTTAATTAAATCAAATAATTGATGAATAATGGAAAAGATGTGTTGTGATCTGATTTTTGGACAGGATCTCAATCAAATAATGCAAGGATATCATGATCAATTCGAATCAAGGCTAATTGGAACAAGAAAGGGATAATTTGGCTAATTATAGCAAGTTTACATATGCCATGAAGATCAAATCAAATCTTCAAAACTTTCAAAGATGTGATCTGTTTTTATAACCCTAATTCACCCTATGATATATATTGAACAAATACAAGTCAAAATAGAGGTTTTTTGGAGTCGTGAAAAAGGCAGAGCAAAGTCAAAAATTCAAGGAAAAAGTGTGAATCGGTTTCCATTCCCCAGGCCATCTCAAGCTGTCCAAGCTATCCCAATCCCTTGCTGGACGTCTCAGGAATCTATTCCAACCATTTGCAAGGTCTGAAAAGCCCAGAAACACAAATTGTAACTCACACAGTTTGTGTTTTTTTCCAGAATCGATTATCCCAATTCTTGCATCATTAGCAATTTTAATTGTCATATTTGTGATTATTATCATGTTTGCAAGCTAACTGAATGGTTTACTTGCATTTTTGAAGCCTTTACACGCGGGTGCCATTGTTAGGGTTTTCACGTTGCTTTTAGGGTTTTCGTGCACAGGGAATATTGGGCCATGAATGAGGTACCATGATACTCGTGAGACCAGGACGAGTTGATTGGTGCCATCACAATAGATTTATCATGCTTGTATTGAATTTTTGAATGACACAGGTTTTTAGCAATAGACATGGTCTGTAGGTATAGGTTATGTACCTAAAACGACGGGCTGGAGGTAGAAGAAGGTGATTTGTCATCACCCTGTTGGTTCGTTTGAATTCAATGCGTGCGATTTTTATTCCAGGGACATTGAATTTGTTTTATATATTATATATTCTCTTTATTATATTAACAATTAACAATCATAGCTTAGTTGGAAGCGTGGCATTGGATTTAAGTGTGAGGACCTGGGTTTGATCCCAGGTCCCAACGCTTTCTTTATTTTCTTTTCCTTTACCAGATCCTGCGCGTCACAATCTCAAGCGCCTTCCATACGACCTCAACATCCAGCCACTTGATGCACTTCTACCCAGATCTAACGCTTCCAGCCTGAAGGTCCATGGTGCACGTTCAAGTCAATGCCACACAAAACCCAGCGCTGACTGGGCCTCAACTTAATGGGCCTGGGAATTTCAGTTTCATACACCCCCTCTTCAGCAAGACAACATGCCCATTTGGTTATTATTTTATATTCTTTTTTAATTTCTCTATTTATTTTCTTTAATTATTTTCTTTTTTCTTTTAATTAACACAAAATTATTTTTTATTAAATTAACAAATCACAAATCACAAAAATATTTTTTTTTAAATAATATTTTTATTTTTTAAATTAGTTAGTTTAATTTAACTTAGGGCAGTTTGATTTTTTTTATATAATTAAAAATAATTAGACTTAGGGTTTAATTGTACATAACTTAATTCATTTTCTTTTTCCTTAAAAATACACCAAGATCATTTTTCTCATAAAATATTTATTCCTTTAATTGATTAATTAATTAGCAAATTAGGTTAATTTAATTTCTTTTATAATTAAAAACAATTAGAAATTAGGTTTAATTAATTTGTAATTTAATTGTTTTCTCAAATAAAAATCCACAAAAAAAAATACTTTTCCTCACTTAGAGTTTTAAGTTGTTTTTCAACATCCCTCGTATTTATTGTTTCATTATTATTGTAATTCTTTCGAGGTTGTAATAGTTTTAATTAGGGTTTTAAATTTTGCATCTTTTATTTCCCGTTAAAATAATTATGCAATTGTCAAAGCCTTGTAATAGCTAGGTTTATCTTCTCGCATTTTTAATTCCTGCAAATATTTAACTGTCTAGATGTATGCTAATAGGAATTTATGGCAAGAATGTCTGGAAATTTAAAACGATAGATCACCTAATGTGCAAAGATTAAATAACTAAAAGAAATCACATGCACATATTTCACTCCTAGGGTTTACCTCACTTCAGTTGCCTTCGGTAAACAATTATTAAGCATAGGAGATTTTAGTGGTTGCCCTCCAGTCTAAAAGATCAAAATGACCCATTCGAATGTTGCCTAGGAAATGTTGCCTCGAAAATGTTGCCTAAAAAATGTTGCCTCGGAAATGTTGCCTCGAAAAGATCTTAAGACTCTAGGGTTACTACTAAAGTTTTCTAACTGTGGCTTTAGTGACTGTACTTGTCCCTTTCGAATGTCCCTTACAACTCCAACGACGGTGCTACCTACTCCCTAATAGTGGGATAGCGTTGTCTAAAGGAAATGAGAATAAACAACCTTTTTTCGAGTAGTAGAATCTTAAGTACTTGCTCAATAATTTTTTTTTACACAAACACCTTTCAAAACAAATTTTAAAAAAACTTCATCACACTCTTGAGGACTGATACAAGGGTTATCACGAAGTAAAACATTTTCAAGACAAGCACACACAAGAAATTTTAAAAATGAGCAAGTACCTAAGAGGCCATGGAAAACCATGGATAGAAAGGGTGCTAACACCTTCCCTTTCAATAATCTACCCCCCGTACTCAGAATATCTCAAAAAAAAGGTTTTTTTTGTTCTTTTTCCTTTTCAATAATTGGATGAAATAAAAGTCGATGGCGACTCTTGCTTACCGCGACATTTTGCGAACAAAAAAACGCAAAATATAAACTATTAAAAACAGTCGGTTCTGCCACCGTATCACAGAACTGGAGACTCTACTGGGAATTCTATAAAGTGGGATATACCTTAGGATTTAAATCATTTTTAAATTGCTTCTCTTGATTGTCTTGATTGCTTTACTTTTGAGGGTTTGTTCGGGGTTACTATAGATCCTACACCCGGATCTGGGGAACACCTTTTAAGTAAGTAGCAATAAACTGTGAGGGAACTATGCTGGGGTATACCGGAATGGTTTAAGCAGTAGCTACGTTGATGTGGTACTTTGGTTGGTACCGGTAACCCTTGAGTCAATCAGGGAGAGTACGGAGCCTCCACGTGGTGTCGTGAAGCATCAACTGACCTTAGAACCTTTAATTGCACAACTTGGCTAGTAGGACATAGCGAGATGGCCGACTTTGGTGTATACCCAAGGTCGACAGATACTCGATGCTACACTTATTGAGGTTTGACTCTTAAGTTTTGTTTGGTTGCGAGTCCATCGCCTATTAAACGAAGCTGGGGGAAAGATCGGTGATATTGAGATCCCTTTTATAACCCGATTACTATTTATAGGGCAGGTTGAACCAATCCAACTTCAAGAGGGTATGACCTTAAAACTCATGCAAGCCTTAAACCTAAGGACTTGGTGTGACTTGTTTGTTGTTTTCTATACCTGTGATTTTCTAACCTAATCATGACATCATAAGCATGGCATATCATGACTATCCATTTCAAGGATTCCATAGGGCTCATTTTTGCTCTATTTTATAGGACATGGCATCTGCTCGTAGGAACACTATACAAATAAACCTTGTGAAAGTGTCTCTCAAACTAAAGGATCTAGCATTAAGGGTTCTCGAAGGTTCTCATTTCACTAGAAAGCATGGTCAGTTGCTCAATTTGGTAACTGCAAATCCTGATGAAGAGTTATTAAAAGTGTTGCTTCAGTTCTTCGATCTGGTGCACCATTGTTTCACCTTCCTGAATTACCAGCTAGTACCTACTATGGAGGAGTTTTCTCAATTGTTAGGGGTACCTATTCTTGACCAGTTGCCTTTCAATGGTACGGAAGAACATCCAAAGCCTGAAGAAATTTCTAGAGCTCTGTCATTACAACGGTCTGACATAGTGGCAAATTGGGAGACTAGAGGGAGTGTCCAAGGAATTCCGGTTAAATTTCTATTTGAGAAGGCCTATCATTTTTGGGATACCTTAGACTTACAAGCTTTCGAAGAGGTGCTGGAACTTCTCATTTATGGGACGGTACTTTTCCCTAATGTTGATCAACTCGTAGATGTGAGCACTATCAAGGTTTTCCTGTCTCATAATCTAGTACCTACATTACTCGGGGATATTCTGCACTCTTTTCATGCTCGCACTCTAAAGAGAAGGGGAACCCTCCTGTGTTGCACTCCTCTATTGTCTAGGTGGTTTATTTCGCACCTACCCAGGTCTATTTTGAAGAATGAGCAGGATTTGAAATGGTCTCGTAGGATGATGTCCCTTAAGCATTCCGACATTCATTGGTGTTCACGGTTCTCGGAATATGTTATCATCATCGATCGCTGTGGTGAATTCCCTAATGTCCCCATGTTAGGCATTAGGGGAGGAATCACTTACAACCCTTGTTTGGCACTGCGTCAGTTTGGTTATGCGAGAAGAGATGGTCCTCAAGATACGCTTATCCAAGGAATCACCTTCAATTATGAGAACGACGTTCAAGGCTATCGTAGAAGGTTCATAAAAGCTTGGGGCATGGTACATAAAATTGATAGCAAGACGCTCGGGCACAAGAATTCCATTCCTCTTGAGCCTTATCTCCGATGGGTACGAGCTCGCACCCAAAGTCTGATGATGCCCTACCATGCTGTCCTACCAATAATTGTGGAACCAGTTGTTGAAGGAGACACTACTTCTTTTGTTCATCACCCTGACATGCCAACTGATCATGAAGAATTACAGAAGTCTTGGATTCAACTCAAAGAAGAGCGGGACACGTTTAAAGCTCAGTTCTATGCCAGCGAGAAGAAGGTCCTGGAGCTCACTAGGCTACTTCGTGAAGAAAGGAACATAAATGCCTACATCGCACCAAAGAGGATGCGCTTCTGGGAGACCTAGTTTCTTTTTGCTTTCAGTTTTGTTTTGTTTATTTGTAAGCCTAAAGGGAATTCTTTGTAACAATTCGAACTTATCAATGCAATTAACGTGTGTTTCTTTTGGTTTAACGAATCTGAGCCTTTAAGAATCCTTGAAATCATTGGATACGCATATCATCCATGACATTGCATAAACAGGTACCATTACAGGTTTCTCATCTTCTTCGCTGTTTATTTCAGCAGAAATGTCTTCTGAACAAAGCTTTAAGGATCTTCAGGCACAAAACGCCCAATTCTAACAAATGTTCTTAAGTCTGGAAAAAGGGCAAGAGGATCTGAAAGCCCTCATCCTGAAGGAGAGAAAGAAAAAGAAGAAGGCCGCTGGTATTCTGAATATGGGCAGAAGGTTTGGAGAGCAGTTGAAGCGACAAGTCGATCTGACCTCTTCATCCAAGGAAGGGGAAAATCAAGAGGGCGAAATAAGGGAAAAGGACCCCAGTCCTGAAGTTTCTGACAATGATACAGACTACAACGATGAGCAATATCCTCCTACTGAGGATATATACAAGCAGTTGGAAGATCGTCTGAGTGCTATGGAAGTCTAGAGGATACCCGAGTTGGATTTCGAAGAGTTGGGGTTGGTGTCGGGAGTGGTCATCCCGCAGAAGTTCAAGGCTCCAATTTTTGCAAAATATGATGGGGGTGTCTTGCCCAAAACTCCATCTCTGTTCTTATGTCCGAAAGATCCAGTCCCACACCGCTGATAGAAATTTGTGGGTTCGTTTCTTTCAAGATAGTCTATCAGGGACTCATCTTGAATGGTTCTATCAACTGGAGAGAGCCAATGTCCGAAATTGGGAAGATTTGGCTGCTGCTTTCTATAAGCAGTATCAATATAATGCCGACCTTGCTCCTACTCGTACTCAACTCCAGAGTATGTCCATGGGGGCAAGTGAAGGATTTCAAGACTATGCTTAGAAGTGGAGAGACTTGGCTGGGAGAGTTCAACCCCCATTGTCTGATAGGGAATTGGTTGATATGTTTCTGGGGACGCTATCTGGTCCATTTTTCAATCATTTGATCGGCAGCTCGTCAGCTGGTTTCACCGAGCTGATTCTAACTGGAGAAAGAGTAGAAGCTAGGATCCAGAGTGGTAAGATCCAGAAAAATACCTCTTCAAGTACAGAGAAGAAGTCATTTGGTGGCAAGAGGGAAGCCAATGTTGTGCACGGCCAGAAGGGGCGTAGTAAGGCAGACTACCACCAATCAGTGAGGGCAGTGTTGATCTCTAATTCAGCACGCGCACAATGATAACAACAACGAAACAATCAGCCAAGGGTAGAAAGACCTCAAAAATAGTTCACCCAAATCTGCATGCCATTGTCACAAGCATTGCAACACATGTTGAAGATGGATATGATTACGGTGATAAACCCTCATCCGAACCCTAATACTTCTTCTCCTAACTACAATCCAGATTCAAGGTGTGCTTATCATTCTGGCAGCCCGGGGTACGATACTAACGATTTTTGGGCGCTGAAATACATGATTCAGAATATTATTAACGCCAAGGAGATCGAATTCGACCCTCTTGAGACTCCCAACATGATCACTGCTCCCTTGCCAAAACATGGCTAGGATTGAAAGCATTTTTGTTCATTTGAATTTTGAAGTTGTATTTTCTTTGCTTATTCGAAAAATTATTGTCATGTCAAACTTTATTATTTAATTAAGGAATTACACATGTCTGTCTTGAATTAATTTGTTTTCATTATGCTTAAATTGATTTATAATTCCCTTTCGTGATATTCAACTCTCGACTAAAAAATTGTAAGCCTTTAGAGGGAGGATGACGAAAATGATACCATAATCTTTATAGTATGCTTTTGAACAGACCCGATGATGATGTACAAGCGTTGTTTCAAATCCTAAACAGTGGAGTTATAAGGAAGATAATCCCTAGCCAACCCCTTTAATCCAAAGAAGTAGGAGGTTTTCTTTCACACAAATTAAAACCCTTAATCATAACCTAGGGCAGTGTAGTTTGATCAGTTAATACAGGTGCACAATGAATGGCATCGAAGACGTCCTTCTAAAACAAAAAGACGGTGATGGTTCCCTATAATCGTCAAGACAGGCAGTCATTATCTCTCGAAATAAAAGCCCATTAAGTCAAAACCTATGAAGGAGACTTAAGAAAAAAACTGGGGCATCCCGCTGACTGTAATCACAAAAAGAAACAGTTCACGCCAAAGACAGAGATAATAAAGTCAAAAAGAAAGAGGTCCTACAAACCATCAACAAAAATGATTGCCTATTCAAAATAAACTGTCAGTATCTGAACCATCACTAGAATATCAGAGCAAAGACTCAAACAGGATCTAAATGCATAATTAACTGAGTATAGGATCGAAGAACATCACAAAGAATGGGTGGGTACAAATAAATTTTGAGCCTTTATCCTTTGTTTCTTGAACCGTGAACCAGGTCACGTTATAACCCTTAAAAGTCCTAGCTGAAGTATGGGTTAGTTCGAAAGCATATTGTTACAAAAGGTATCCTGACTCCTATAAAGTTTGCTATAAATCCTGATTTGACATCACACTTTTACAAAAAAAAACTTGTTTTACTAAAAAATGAATTTTCAAACTTCAAGACAGACATAAGCTTTGCATTCTTAAAATAATATTGTTTGTATATGACTATTTGTTCAACAACAAAGAAATCCGCATAACGAATATCTAGTGAACAAAAACCTTCTCAATAAAAAGGATCACCTCAAGTGGAAAAACACTTCCAACCAAGGGGAATGGCATGATCATTGTCCATCATCTGGGGCAGTCAAGTCAAGATTCAAGGAATCTCTCAAAGATGCCAAATAGCCAGGGGCAGATCTCCATCTGAATCCCTTGGGGCATTGGGCATGAATTCCAGCAACGAATCTAGTACAATCAAACAAACATCTTCTGGTAGTATGGCAACACTTACTTCTATGGACAGTGACAATTCTCCATACCCGGTGAACGTGGACATAGTCGGAAAATACTACACATGAACAAAGACCCGCTAGGTTGACTGGCCTAGGAAAAAATAAGGGCATCCCGGCGAACCAAACGGGTTAGGGCAAAAATTAGGGATAAAAACAAAAAAGATATGTACACCCGGCAAGTCGAAAACTTGAAAAGGCGGCTTGAGCAAAAAAGGGTATCCCGGTGGACTGAAAACCCGAAAGGGCGGTCCAGGCAAAAGTTAGGGATTTGAAGCGTACGAATATGTCCCGTGATCTTGTTATTTGTTTATCAATAGAAGACTTATCATCCTAATCAGCATCCATAAAGCCTCCGTGGGTACTTTCTCTAGCAGGTACAGGGGCAGAAAAGTCCTGATGCGAAGTCATTGTCATATCCTCAGCATACGACCCTGTGACATCTACACTCCCCACAGAGTAGAGGCAACTAAAGCTTTGACATTAGCTCCCCCCAAATAGGATCTAAGTTCCCCAGCAAAGTTCCTTCAGAGAACTGACATCTATACTCCCCGACCGAATTTCATAATCGCAAGCGGGTCATAAAGTTTTCTCCCGAACAGAGTTTATTTCTCTGAATACAGAAGCTCAATCCCCGACAGAGTTTATCCCTTCAGCTATGGAAGCCTCTCTCTCCAACATAATTATTCCCCTGCAGAGTTGTTCTCAAGCAGAGTCTCTCCTCGGCAGAATATCTGTAAATAAGGGGCAAATCCCCGACATAGTCATCTCCGGTTCACCATCTCCAGCGGAAGTAGAAGAACCACTTTTTCTATGACGATCAGGAAATCAATTTCTGTTACTCTCCAGCAGCGGTCAGGGATTTATTTTCCCACTCGGACATGTCACAATAGCATTTCTTGTTCATATATCATGACGTGCGCATACACATTACATACAACATAGTCTCATTTATTTTGAGAACGTCATCATACAATGCATTTCATGCATCATATAAGATTAATCATGTACCTTTTCAGGAAAGATGGTTATCATCAACAACTTCTAGCAAGTTCAAGATTAGATCCTGAAACTAGACAGAGTAATTATCTGCGCGATCAAATGCAGCTTTATGCGGGTTTGTCACGAAGCAATCTTACACGGGTTTCTCCTAAATGCAGCTTCACACGGGTTTATCCTAAAAAATCTTACACGGGTCCTTTCTTATACATTTCCTTCTGAAGTTTCACAGGAACTTATCACAAAGTAACCTTACTCAGGTTCCTCATAAAGTTTTACACGAACTTATCACAAAGTAACCTTACCCAGGTTCCTTCTAAAGTTTTACACGAACTTATCACAAAGTAACCTTACCCAGGTTCCTCCTGAATTTTTACACAAACGTATCTCAAAGTAACCTTACCCCGGTTCATTCTGAAGTTTTACACAAACTTATCACAAAGTAACCTTACCCAGGTTCCTCTTGAAGTTTTACACAGACTTAGCCTAAAGTAACCTTACCCAGGTTCCTGTCGAAGTTTTACACGGACTTATCCCGAAGTAACCCTACCCAGGTTCCTCCTAAAGCCCTACACAGACTCCTCAAAAAGCAACCTTACTGAGGTTCCTTCTCAATTCAAATGCAGTTTTACCCAAACTCCTCACAAAGCAACCTTACCCAAGTTCCTTCTCAGTTCAGATGCAGATTTACCCAAACTCCTCACAAAGAAACCTTACCCAGGTTCCTTCTCTGTTCAGATGCAGTTTTACCCAAACTCCTCACAAACCAACCTTACCCAGGTTCCTTCTCAGTTCAGATGCAGTTTTACCCAAACTCCTCACAAAGCAACCTTACCTAGGTTCCTTCTCAGTTCAGATGCAGTTTTACCCAAACTCCTCACGAAACAACCTTACCTAGGTTCCTTCCCATAAGCCCTACTATCCAAGTTCCTTCTCATAACCTTATCATCTAGTTTCTTTTATCTTATCTCCAGACTGCATTCCACAACACTGTAAGACCTGGACTTGATCAAACCCGATTGATTTCGCATTTCCCCAGTAAGTCGTGGTGCAGCTTGTACCCTGACCAGATATGCAATTCACCTCCGGAGTTAATTCCCTAATTTAGTAACAGACAACTGAAGCTCCTAAAATTCTATTTCTCCTAAGACAAATACCAACATTCCTCAGCAGATTCCTCCTCAACGACAGGAACAGGAAATCTCATCAAAGGAATATCTCAAGAAATCAACATCCTCTAGATCGCATCTTTAAGCCCATCTCTGACGGTACTCCGTCACATCTTGGATAGCATCTTTAAGCCAATCTCCGACAATTCTCTAGCAACTTCCAAATGGCATCTATAAGCCCATTCCCGATATCACAAATCAAGTGCCACTTCATGCGAGTGCAAATTTCTGGGCACTCTAGTGTTCAATCATCTTCCACCTGCAGATCACGAAAGGCAGGCTAGCCAATCTACATCCTCAGGTTTAAGAGGATTTAACAGGGGAAGCTGTTGTACCCCAAAAATTTCCCTCCCATTTTACTCAACAAATGTCAATTGAGGTCCCCAAGTTGCTCAAGGAAGTCCAAGAGTTGACCAGATAAACTCTCTCCTAAGGCAGTATACCTCAAATTAGGGTTTCCCTTTTCATCAAGATGTTTGAAACACAAAGGACTAAAATGCTTCCAAAGGTCCTAATATGTTCCCAAGATCATACATGTCAAGTTCCATGCCTTGCACAAAGAAGTTTGCTCAATCGACTGCTCAAATGCTTGAGAATCGACTATATTAGGTCAAAAGTCAATTGTGGCCCACATACAGTCAAACCTCAAGATTTTTGGTCATCATCAACATTTTGAAGTGACTTCCATCATTTGATCAAGGGTTGATCATGATTCCTCAAGGAATGCTCCAAATTCATAAAAACTCAAAAGTTGCTAAATTAAGGTTTTGTAGGAAAAGTCAACCCAACTTTGACCAAGCATAACTTCTCCATACTTTATTAGAAATTTTCCATCCATAGATCATTTTGAATAGGGTGAAATTCCCTACAATTCATCTTCATCCAACAAGTTCAAAATATGCACTCATCAAAAGATATTAATTTTTACATTATAGGTCCTTTTCAAAAGTCAACAAAAACACCTTTTGGTTCAAAGCTTCATACATGAACATGGAAGATCCAATTGAAATGAGACCAAAAGGTTTGCTTAGATGACATCCTAAGCTTTCTAAAAAGTCCTAGAACACCTCTCCATGGTTAAAATTGGAAGATATATGCCTTGTCAAAGTTAAACTTTTTTGCACAATTGCCAAAAGTCAAATGCGCTCAAAAGTGCATTTTTTACCAAATGGGCCTAGCATTTCATGATTGCACCTCACTTATAGCATGGTCCACGACCCAAATATCCAACCTCATGTTATTTTCTTCATTTTTCAATTTATTTGTATTTTTCCTTAAATAAAATTTCAATTAAATCAAATAATTGATGAATAATAGAAAAGATATGTTGTAATATGATTTTTGGACAGGATCTCAATCAAATAATGAAAAGATATCATAATCAATTCGAATAAAGGCTAATTGGAACAAGAAAGGGATAATTTGGCTCAATATAGCAAGTTTACATATCCCATGAAGATCAAATCAAATCTTCAAAACTTTCAAAGATGTGATATGTTTTTACAACCCTAATTCACCCTATGATATATATTGAACAAATACAAGTCAAAATAGAGGTTTTTTGGAGTCGTGAAAGAGGAAGAGCACAGTAAAAAATTCAAGGAAAAAGTGTGAATCGGTTTCCATTCCCCAGGCCAACTCAACTTATCCAAGTTATCCCAATCCCTTGCTGGACGTCTCAGGAAGCTATTTCAACCATTTGCAAGGTCTGAAACACCCAGAAACACCAATTGTAACTCACATGGTTTGCGTTTTTTTCCAGAATCGATTATCCCAATTCTTGCATCAATAGAAATTTTAATTGTCATATTTGTGATTATTATCATGTTTGAAAGCTAACTGAATGGTTTAATTGCATTTTTGAAGCCTTTACACGTAGGTGCCATTGTTAGGGTTTTCACGTTGCTTTTAGGGTTTTCGCCCATAGGGAAAATTGGGCCATGAATGAGGTACCATGATACTCGTTAGACCAAGACGAGTTGATTGGTACCATCACAACAGATTTATCATGCTTGTATTGAATTTTTGGATGTCACAGGTTTTTAGCAACGAACATGGTCTGTAGGTATAGGTTATGTACCTAAAACGACGGGTTGGAGGTAGAAGAAGGTGATTTGTCATCACCCCGTTGGTTCGTCTGAATTCAGTGCGCGCGGTTTTTGTTCCAGGGACATTGAATTTGTTTTATATATTATATATTCTCTTTATTGTATTAACAATTAACAATCATAGCTCAGCTGGAAGCATGGCATTGGATTTAAGCGTGAGGACCTGGGTTCGATCCAAGGTCCCAGCGCTTTCTTTATTTTCTTTTCCTTTACCAGATCCTGCGCGTCACAATCTCAAGCGCCTTCCATACGACCTCAACGTCCATCCACTGGATGCACTTCTACCTAGATCTAACGCTTCCATCCTGAAGGCCCATGGTGCACGTTCAAGTCAATGCCACACAAGACTCAGCGTTGACTGGGCCTCAACTTAATGGGCATGGGAATTTCAGTTTCATACACCCCCTCTTCAGCAAGACAACAAGCCCATTTGGTTATTATTTTCTATTCTTTTTTAATTTCTCTATTTATTTTTCTTTAATTATTTTCTTTTTTCTTTTAATTAACACAAAATTATTTTTTATTAAATTAACAAATCACAAATCACAAAAATCTTTTTTTTTAATAATATTTTTATTTTTTAAATTAGTTAGTTTAATTTAACTTAGGGCAGTTTGATTTTTTTATATAATTAAAAATAATTAGACTTAGGGTTTAATTGTACATAACTTAATTCATTTTCTTTTTCCTTAAAAAATACACCAAGATCATTTTTCTCATAAAATATTTATTCCTTTAATTGATTAATTAATTAGCAAATTAGGTTAATTTAATTTCTTTCATAATTAAAAACAATTAGAAATTAGGTTTAATTAATTTGTAATTTAATTGTTTTCTCAAATAAAAATCCACACAAAAAAAATACTTTTCCTCACTTAGAGTTTTAAGTTGTTTTTCAACATCCCTCGTATTTAATTCGCCACGCATTTAATTATTTGTTTCATTATTATTGTTACTGTTTCGAGGTTGTAATAGTTTTAATTAGGGTTTTAAATTTCACATATTTTATTTCCCATCAAAATAATTATGTAACTGTCAAAGCCTTGTAGTAGCTAGATTTATCTTCTCGCATTTTTAATTCCTGCAAATATTTAACTGTCTAGATGTATGCTAATAGGACTGTATGGCAAAAATGTCTGGAAATTTAAAACGGTAGATCACCTAATATGAAAATATTAAATAACTTAAACAAATCACACGCACATATTTCACTCCTAGGGTTTACCTCACTTCGGTTGCCTTCGGTAAACAGTTATTAAGCATAGGAGATTTTAGTGGTTGCCCTACAGTCTAAAAGATCAAAATGACCCATTCGAATGTTGCCTCAGAAATGTTGCCTCGAAAAGATCTTAAGACTCTAGGGTTACTACTAAAGTTTTCTAACTGTGGCTTTAGTGACTGTACTTGTCCCTTTTGAATGTCCCTTACAACTCCAACGACGGTGCTACCTACTCACTAATAGTGGGATAGCGCTGTCTAAAGGAAACGAGAACAAACAACATTTTTTAGAGTAGTAGAATCTTAAGTACTTGCTCAATAAAAACTTTTCGCACAAACACCTTTCAAAACAAATTTTCAAAACAAATTTTCAAAACAACTTCGTCACACTCTTGAGGACTGATACAAGGGTTATCACGAAGTAAAACATTTTCAAGACAAGCACACACAAGCAATTTTAAAAATGAGCAAGTACCTAAGAGCCCATGGAAAACCATGGATAGAAAGGGTGCTAACACATTCCCTTTCTATAATCTACCCCCCCCCCCCCCCCCCCCCCCGTACTCAGAAAATATCGAAAAAAGGTTTTTTCTGTTCTTTTTCCTTTTCCGTCGTTGGTTGAAATAAAAGTCGGTGGTGACTCTTGCTTACCGCGACATTTTGCAAACAAAAAAATGCAAAACACAAACCAGTAAAAACAGTCGGTTCTTCCACCGTATCACACACGCCCTTAAGCTCCTCAGGATGTCTGCCTTGCATTGGTTGTTGTTATGATCCGACCTCAACGTTTTGTAATAAACCTGCATGGGACCATTATATGGTCTAAATCTGCAGCGTTGAATCTCATGAACACATTAAATAAATTACTATATCATGAAATACAAAGAAAGCAAATATATGAAATTTTATAATGTTAAAACCGATATGGTATGTATGAATGCTTCTACACCCTTTTGATCATGGAGATCAAACCAGCGTTACCCTTACTGGAGAATGAGATGGCTTGTTTATAATGAGATGGGGGTTTGTAACAAGGATGGCTTGTTTGTAGTGAGATTGGGTTTTGTAACAAGGATTTCAATATTTCTAGGGTTCTTGAAAGAATTTGATATTTTGACAAGGTTGTGTGTTGTACCCTAATTGTTTCCCCTAAGATCCCTTCATCATACCATGTTGATTCCATCACAACAAGATCACATTAGGATTCTTGGTTCCCCTCCCTGTATTTAGCTTTGATCTTTGAGGAATCACCAAGCACCTTGAATTGTGTTCTTTTATGATCATGAATACTTTTGTCTTGATTTCATCTCTTAATTAATAAAATACAATGTTGGTTTGTCTTGCTTATTACTCATGTAGGTAAAGGCAATAAGATTCAGCAAGTTGCTCCATGCGTTCATGAGTTTATTTCCATGCCCTAGTCAATAAAGCTTGAGAAGTTAAAACCTCACCATTGGATTTATTTTGGAGGAAATGGCATGGCAAGGTTATTTTGGTTCACCACATTTCAAGATTATCAAGATTGATTCAAAAGTACAAGGGATTGATTGAAGAAGTTGTCATGCTTGAACAAGACTTTGTTCCCATGGGTCACAAATGCATATTTCTCTCAATTATAAAGATATAGAAGTGGTTGTGGTTTCTATGAGTTCTCATTATCATCCTGAACAACTTATATTTACAAAGAATTTGTGTTGGTACAAGAAGTTTGTTCAAAATTGTCAAAGTTCCTCAAGGCATTTTTCTTGATCTAGGAGCTACGGTTTTGAACTTCAAAGAAGCATATCTTGCTCATATTTTGGTATTTTGGAGTGATTACAAAAAAATCCTTCTCTTAAAAGGGTTATCAATAAATCACTTCAAAAGTTCCAAGGAGTTTTCATGTGGAAGAAACTTGATGAAGAAGAAAGATTACAAGTCCTCTAGATGAATCCCCAATTTTCCATGTGTGACTTCAAATGATCATAACTTGGTCAATTTATATCACCTTGAGCCTATTATTTTTCCATAATGATCTTGAGGTTGTGAAATTTATTCATTCTTTTATGTGCAGAGTGAGAAAATTGATGGAAGATGCCCTAAGGATACAAAAGATTATAGGTCATTTCATGCTTTTTTTTGCCAACTTCAACAATCCATAACTCTCTCAATTTTTGGATATTTTGAATGGTTCAAGTTACAAAATGTTATTAAAGAGGTCTATTTCATGCCATCTTTTTTGGTCAAGAGCAAATTCCAAGAGGAAGGTCATGTTTGGATGCAAAACATTATAGGTCACTTTTGAAGAAAAATTTGAAATATTTCTAAGTATGGAAAGTCAACCCTTTTTCTCCAACTTTGACTCAACACAACTTTCAGCTCACGCATCCATTTGATTCCATTCTTTTTCCATTGCAAAGCTTGTAATCTCATCTTTCTAAAGAATCAAGAATCATGCCCTAAGACCCCTTGAGCTGAGAATGCCATGATTTTGAAATTGGTAACTTGGAACTGAAGTTTCATCACAAGTCAGAATTTGAAGTCTTTGTTTTGGCTTCTAATCACAGGTTTTCCACGCGTTTATGTCTCTAAACATGTTTAATGAAGTTCCAGAATTGATTAGCACAACAAAACGTGCGTTTTGGATGCGTTTTGATCAAATTGGGAGTCACACTTTTCTTGTTTGCAACTTCACACGATTTCCCTCCAAACTTCATCATTTCACACGCTTGGACATTCCATTTGATTCCTTATAAATAGAGGGTCATCTCCCATTCATTTCCTCAAGATTAGATAGCCAGAATCACCCTGCCAAACTTGTTCCATAACCCAAAATTCAGAAACTTCGAAATCTATTCTCAAGCCTTTTTCAATCCAATTTTTCCATCAATTCACCTTCCTTGATCTTCCCTGATGTTAACCATATAATTACATTCAAGAATCGTGCCCTATATTGCTCCATATAAGTTCAGTTTCAGAGCTCTGTAACTCAACTTCAATAGGTAGATTCCTTCATCAATTCTTCAAAACTTTGATATCATTGTGATGCTCTCATTTCCCTGGTTCTAGTCGCAACACTTGCTTTTTACTGGAAACACGTTTTGACCATGAAATTTCAAATCCCTTTTCAAAACTTTCCTTCCAAATTGCTTGAGTTACAATTTATATAAATTTGTCGCGAAGGTGTGGTTGTCTTCGTCTTGAAGAGACGAAGCGAATGGCATAGGTCTCGTGCTCTAATTTTACAGATTGAGCAACCTGGTTTTGGGACTGGCTGGAAGTTGAAGATGACAAACGTGTCATCTTCCAACCAATGAAGGCGTGCCATCTGTGTTTTTCAAAAATCTGATTTAATTAATGATCATATGCATTATTCACTAAAGTCCATAACATGCATAGCGCGCCAGGTCCACTTGATCTGTTCACTAACGTGTTTTGACATTGATCAGATGGCCCATATTTTTTTTTTTTTATTTTCCTTTCTGATTTTTATATTTAATTGCTTTAAACTTCAAAAAATCATAGAAAATTCATTTTTAGTCCAAAAAATCTGAAAAAATTATGAAAAATATTTTTGATTATTCTCTTTCTGATTTTTATTTTTTCACAATTTAATTTTGTGTTTTGGTATTTTTTTAAATTTTCACTTTATTAGAATTATTTTAAATGTTTAAAAATACTTTTATGCATTTTTAAATTTTGAAAAAAATTATGGAATGATCCAATGATATTGTTACAAATATTGGTAACCTTATTTTATTTTTGTTTATGACTTTGTTATTTTTTATTATTTTTGGTTTATTTTACTCATTTCTTTTAATTTTAAAAAATAGTTTCTGACTTTGAAAAATTACCAAAAAATTTATAAAATCATTTGAATCCTTTTCTGATTTTTCTATGGTCTTACTTTTTATTTCTTGATTAATTTGAACATAGTTGATATTTTTTCTCTTTTATTTCTATTTTAAAACATTTTTTAAATTTTTTTTTATATATTAAATGCAATATTATTTTGTGATTATTTTCTGGATGATCTTGGGTTAAATTTTTGATCATGAACTTTATTAACACCATTGGATTCATGGTGTTGAATCTAACTCCACAAAAATGGATAAATGATTTTAATAATAGTTTGATTAAATTTAATTCAAAAGCGGTTTGTATATTCTCTCCCACCCCTCTTCATCTCATCCCTTTCTTATTGCACTAAGTGTTATTGGAGCATGATCTCTATATCATGTCTCAAAACAAATGATTCATAGATTGCTATTGACCGGCCTCAAAATAGGTGCGACTTTTATATAAGAACACTTACGATTGCTTAACATAGCGCTAAATTTTGTCCCGATTCGAATAAATGATCATTCGTGGCCCAAACCTATGTTTGCAAGCCCAAGTATGTTAATTTGATCTCTTTGATCCAATAACCTTGAGATTTATTGTGTGGAGGATTTGGTTCTACCAATCCTCTAATGGATCTACAACACCTTTGGTCAAGGCGGATCACGTAAACATCATTGATCATTAAATGGTACTTATGAGGATTCCAAATGGATGATATACTTGATAAAAAGCAAATGTAACTTGTTGTGTGGAGTCTTTGGTTCTACCAATCCTCTAATAAGTTCCAAATGCAAGTTTCAAGATGATCATTCAACTAACCACTAATCACTAATACTTGACTTTATCCTGTATTTTTACTATATGCCCCTTTTATTTTTATGCACTATTTACATTTAGCATTTACATTTCATGCCATTTTCATATTTGCTCATTTGAGCATTTACTTTTTTGTCATTTTTATTTTACTTACTTGAGCTTTTCTTTTCTTTTCTTAAGATACTTAATAATCAATATGAACCATAAAATCCTTAATGATACTTGGACTATTTGGTTACTATCCTTGGCATTATGGAGCATTGGACTTCTTGGACATAGGATTAAAAACCTTGGCCTATGTTGGAGACCTTGTGACCTTATCTGATTATTTTGTCTGGAGCTCTTGAGGTTTACCTCAAGACATTGGGTTGTTTGTTTTGTGTGCAGGTTATTGTGATTACACTCTTTGTTTGTAATCTGGAATTCACATGTATACAGCCGTTACTCTGCCCAATTTTTGTGAAGACTTAATACACTTGAAGTTTGGTTCTTTCAAGAGGTCTAGTATCTTTGCTTGCTTGGTTTCAATCCAAAGAATGGGAATTCTATCTTGGCTCATAATGTCAAGTATTGGCTTCATATTGGTTAGATGGTTCTTATCCCTAGCTTTTACCTTATGTTTAGGATAGTCTCTTCTTCTCCTCCCATCTTCTTTAATTTCAAAAATCTTATCCCTCTTTTTGAAAACTCTTCTTGTTTTTTTTAAACTTGAACCACTTTCATAATAAACTTGGACTTATGTCCATGCATTTTCAAAACATTTTCATGAATAAACTTCAATCAACTTAATAATATTCTGACATCATTTTTTTGTGAGAAGACTAAAAGTTAATCAATCTCATTTCAAATCATTTTTGCCACTTTGGCTTTCTTATTTTAAAACCTTTCTCAAAATATTAGACTCTTGTCAATCCTTGTAGTGATGAAAATAACCATACTTCTATAATATGTAGTAAAGAGAGATATATTCCACATGGGTGTTGAGTGAGGCATTGTTGATTTTAAAATCCAAGCCATATCCTCCACTTTGAGATGATGCAAATTCTCCTTTCTCATGATTGTGGGTAGTAAGTATGTTTTCCACACGGACAATGACGATGATGTCTTATCTCATAAAATTAACCAACACACTTACATTTTAAAATTTTTTTAAAGAGGAACTACGCGTACCCCGATCCCCTGTTACACGAAAAGGTGGTACGTAGGCACTAAAGGTTCGCAACCGCGGCAGGTGTAAAAACCATAAAAATATATTTCTTTTCTCACCTCCACCATCCATTTTTTACATAACATTTCATAGCCAAAAAATGCATATTTTACAAAGAGGTTCCTGCGGAGTATCGTAGATGTTTAGGATGCTAATACCTTCCCTTTACATAACCAACCCCCATACCTTGAATCTTTCCCCCTCTTTTTGGGTTATTCGCTCTTTTCCCATTTCTTTGGAAACAACAAAGCGCGGTGGCAATTTTTATTTTGATCTGTATAAGTCAAGTCAATCCAATGGCTTAGTCTTAAACATTTCTACCGTTACAGAAAAATGGCGACTTCACTGGGGAAAGATTGACTTCTTGCTGGTCCATCCCTAAGTGGGTTGAGCCTATCTTTGTTTATATCTGTCTATATGCTATTGTTGTTTATGTGTTATATGTTATATATATGTTTATCTGGATTTTCCTGGTTTTCAGGGTGCTTGGTAATTACTCATAAGTCCTATACCCGGACTTGAGCAAACTTTAAGATATGACGAACGGTATAGTCATGTTAACTTTGAGGGAGTAATCCCAAAAAAGGAGGCATGAGATCCCCCACTCAGTGGAGGCCCCTTTGATTGTAGTGTCGTTTACCGAGTAATCGGGAAGACGTACTGCTTTAGACCTAGGAGCCTGCTAAAGCTGAGGACCGTAGAATACCAAACCCATCTTAGCCTTTTAGGTGTAGTGCGGAAGCTATGACGGAGTAATCCGGAAATATTTGTCACGCGATACTACGCTCGGACAAGTTTTTCTTGAGAATATTGCTAATTACCGAGTTAATCAGGAAGTTGGTAATATCCGAAGGAAGGATGTAGACTCTGGGAACGTCTAGAACCTTGTTCGGAAGGTGATAACTTTTAGACCATACCTTATGGGTAGTACCTTCGACCTCATGCTCGTGATGTTGAACCTATGAACCCTATATGTGTGATCTTGTATGTGATTGTTGCATCATGCATCCATGCACTCATAAGCATCTTTTAAAGAGATCTTATTTCAAGGGATTTAAAAGTTGACCATTTGTGAATATATTAGGTACTTTTTAACCATGGATTCTGGAAAAAGAAAGACCGGGAAATACAGTTTCAAGGATCCCAAGATAGATGAGTTGATCAGTCTAATTCCCGAGATTGAGTGTTCTGCAGATTTTCAGAATAAGTATGGATCCATCATTCCTGTCATGAAGCTGAAGATGAAGGAGGGTATTCTCTCGACCTTGGTCCAGTTCTATGATCCGATGTATCATTGCTTTACTTTTCCCGACTATCAGTTAATTCCTACACTGGAGGAGTATTCTTATCTATTGGATCTACCTGTTACCGATCGTGTTCCTTTTACTGGTTTAGAGGGTGAGCCAAAACCACACGAGATTGCTGCTTTGATTCATCTGGGGAAGTATGAGGGTGAAACCCATATGACTACCAAAGGAGGGATTAGAGGATTACCAACTCAGTTCTTATTGGAGAAAGCTTGCTACTTTTCCAGGATGAAGAGTACAGTCGCTTTTGAGGCCATCTTTGCTCTACTTGCTTACGAGTTATTATTATTTCCTAATGTGGACAAGTTTGTTGACATTAATTCTATCAGGATCTTCATGATTGGAAACCCAGTTCCTACCTTGTTGGGTGATGCTTATTACTCTATTCATCTTCAAAATTCTTACCATGGGGGGATGATTATCTGTTGCACACCTCTGTTGTGCCGGTGGTTTATTTCTAATATGCCTCAGTTTGGTGATTTTTGGGATGTCAAGAAGGAACCCCGTTGGGCTCCTAAGATTATGGAACTTACTCACTCGGATATTGATTGGTATCATCGAGCTTACCAGGATATAGATATTATTGACAATTGTGGTAGTTTCCCCAATGTACCTCTTCTTGGTACAAAGGGAGGAATTAACTATAACCCTGTTCTTGCACGGCGACAGCTCGGTTATCCGATGAGGGATAAACCAAATAGTATTCATTTGAGTAGTTTCTTTATGAAGGAGGGAGAAGACCATAAGGAAGATAGGGAGCAAATTGTGAAGGCCTGGCATCACATTCATAAGAATAGTAGGAAGGATTTGGGACCTAAGGGTGTTGTTTCTTTGGAGCCATATCTTCAGTGGGTCCAAACGAGAGCTATTCAGTTGAAGATGTCATATTCCCGGGAAAAATCTATGCCTGATTTGTTTGTGAAGACCACTACTCCCTTATTGGATGATCTAGAAGAGCTACAACTTGCTTTAGTCAGGATGCAACAGGAAAAAGATGCTTGGAAGAACAAGTGCCAAACTTTTGAGATTTCTTATAGAGCAGATTTGAAGGAGAAAGACGACTTGATTGAGATTCTTGAGAGACGGGCTGTAGAGACCATGTAGAGGCAAGGGGATTTATTTTTCTCCTAAGCCTCAGTCATATGCCATTTGCTCACTCCCTGATTCAAGTGATTGGAATAAGGTTGCCACCAGATATGCGGAAGAAAACCAGAGGTTGCAGGCTCAGATTGCCAGGCTTACAGGGAAGCTCCAGCGTATAGAGTGATCTCTATCAGCTTTACTTCTCAGGGTTTTATATTATATTTTCATCTTGTACTTGGGATCATTGAAACTTTTAATCCATTTTGGAGTTGTTATAATAAAAAATTTCAGTATTTCAAATGCGTTATTACTTTGATATTTGCAATATATCCATAAATTTTAAATCCCTTGAAATATTAAATAATAAAAATAAAATCATGTACATTGCATACCATGCATCATATTGCACATATTTATTTCATTTTTTATGCATATCCATGTGTCTTACCAAGCTTCTTTACTTCATTCAGCAAGTTGACTCATCACTACAACACTCGGGCTAATTTCAGAAAGAAGATGGACAACTTAGAACAAGAGAATCGCGAGCCGCGCGAGGAGGTTTCTGCTTTGAAGTCCGGCATGTCCAATCTTACCGCTCTGATGGGATCTCTGGTGGCTGCTCAAAATCAGCCATCGAGTGTCCAACCTCAACCAACAAGGGCAACTACTGAAGCTCCGACGGTTCCCGTATCTTCCACTCCAAATGTTGTTAAGAATCGCATGCCTCAAGGTTACCCTTGGGGAATTCCAGAGAATTTTTCACCTGAAAGTTTCAACCTTGGTCCTCAAGATACTCCAATTGTTCAGAATATTGTTACTCCAGCACCTCATGTGGTGCATGCTGCTCCTGATGTGCCTCCTACGGTGAATATGGTTCTGTTTGTTAACGATGATATGTGTCGTCCTTTCCCTCCACCGAGTGAAGACTTGGGTATTTATGATATAATGGATGATTTTCAAGAGCAATTCAACAGGATGCAGAGGGAGATGAAGGCCCTCAGGGGAAAAGAGTTATTCGAGCAGAATGTGAATGAGTTATGCTTGGTCCCGAATGTTAAGATACCTGCTAAGTTTAAGGTCCCGGGGTTTGAGAAGTACAAAGGCAACACTTGCCCTCGTGCTTATCTGGTGATGTATGTAAGGAGAATGTCTACCCATACTGATGATCAACGTCTGCTGATTCACTTTTTTAAGGATAGTTTGATCGGTGCTGTGCTGAAGTGGTATATGAGTTTGGACAGTGTTAACATAAATACTTTCGATAATTTGGGAGAAGAATTCATCAAACAATAGAATTACAACATGGACATGGCGCCTGACCGTGATCAACTCAGGGCCATGGTTCAGAAAGACAACGAATCATTCAAAGAATATGCACAGAGATGGCGTGAGGTAGCCGCCCAAGTGATTCCTCCCATGGAAGAGAAGGAGATGACTAAGATTTTCTTGAAAACTCTGGGTACTTTCTACTACGAGAGTATGGTAGCGAGTGCGCCAAGTGACTTTACTGGAATGGTAGGAATGGGTATCCGCTTAGAAGAGGCTGTAAGAGAGGGCCGTTTAACAAGAAGTGAAGGATCTGAAGGTGTGAAGAAGCCATCTTATGGGTTTACCAAGAAGAAGGAAGGGGACGTAAATGTCGTTATGCAAGAGAGAAGGGTTAATACTCCTAAAAGGAATTACCAGCGTCATCAGCAAGTCGCCTCAGTTACCCCAGTTGTGGGTGCAGCTCCAACTACCGTTGCTTATCAAAGACCAACCCAGCAGGGGAATCAAGGGTATAATCAGAGAAGGGAGAGTTATGACCCTATTCCTATGAGCTACATAGAGTTACTACCGACATTGATTTAGAAGAAGTTGGTTCAGACCCAACCACCTCCCGTAGTACCATCACCATTGCCTTGGTATTACAAGGCAGACCAAACATGTGCTTTTTATCAGGGAGCACCAGGGCATAATGTTGAGAATTGTTATCCTTTGAAGAATGAGTGCAGAAATTGGTGAAGTATGGTATTCTATCTTTCAAGGATGTGGGCCCTAATGTGAAAGACAATCCTCTACCCAAGCATGGAGGAGTAAATGCTGTGAATATGGTGGTCGGTTGTCCAGGCGACTTCTGGATTTTTTATATTAATCTGGTTAGAGGATATTTGGTGAAAATGCATGCAGACCTTTATGAATTTATCTACTATACGCATGACCATTCTGGTTGTGTTATTTGCAGTACAAACATACAGGGTTATGATAAGATAAAGGTTGATTTACAGGAGATGATGGATGAGGGCCTTATCCACATAATCAGGCCTAGGACAGAGTATGAATAGGGGGTGAATATGGTTTCTGGATGTCCTGGAGAATTCAGAATTTTTGATGTAGAGTATATGAATGAGGACCTTGTGCAATTGCATGCTACTTTCTGCTACTTGGCTGGTCAGGTGGAACACCAGTATGGATCTTGTCGATTTTGCTGTCGAGATTCCCGAGGATGTTCAATCGTGAAGAAAGGTGTTCAGTTGTTTTTGGACAATGGAACTATCAAGGTTACAGGTCAAAGGGATGATTACCATGAAGTTGATTTGATTGAGGTTTACTTGACTGAAGAAGAGTCGGATGAAGAGTATGCCTCTATAGATGAGTATTTCTCCTTAGATGAGGATTTGTTTTCCAGAAATGACTCAGTAATTACCGATTATGTTGAAGAAGGGGTAAACATCCTTGTACCTTATTTTGGGGCACCCGCCCATCTTGAAGTTGAATATTATAGCAAGCCAACTGTTACCCCAATGGTGATTAGTTTGTCGGGTCATATCCCCTACAAGTCAAATAAGGCTGTGCCCTACAAATATAATGCTACAATCTTAGAGGATGGAGTGGAAGTTCCCATCTAGCCAATGCCTAATGTTGGAAATATTGCTGAAAATAGCAAGGTGACCCGCAGCGGTCATGTGTTTGCACTAGTTGTTCGAGGAGATGTTAGTGCTGGAAAGGAAATTACTGAGAATGTTGAACCCAAGAAGGCTACGAGTGAGACTAGTGGGGCTACGTTAGAGAAAGAAGTGGATGATATTTTGAAGATAATCAAGATGAGCGACTACATAATTGTAGATCATCTACTGCAGACTCCTTCAAAAATATCTATCTTGGCGTTATTGATGAACTTCTCTACGCACAGATAATCCTTGATGAGTGTATTGGACCAAGCTTTTGTGGAGAGTAATATGCCAATAGACCAATTCAGTAGCGTAATAGGGAACATTATGTCATGTAATAACTTGAGTTTCTACGATGATGAATTACTAGATGAAGGAAGGAATCACAACCTGGCCCTCCATATCTCTATGAATTGCAAGAATGATTCACTATCCAATGTGCTGATTGATAATGGATCTGCTTTGAACGTTATACCGAGGAGCACTCTTATGAAGTTGAAATATCAAGGAATGCCTATGCGCCCGAGTGGCATCATTGTGAAAGCGTTTGATGGATCAAGGAAATTTGTTATTGGTGAAGTGGACTTTCCTATTCATATAGGACCACATTTGTTTCAGATAACTTTCCAGGTCATGGACATTGTTCCCACTTATAGTTGTTTGTTGGGACGAACGTGGATTCATGAGGCAGGGGCTATCACTTTAACTTTACACCAGAAACTGAAATTTGTATGTGAAGGGAAAGTAGTAATCATAAATGGGGAACAAGCATTATTGATATCTCATTTGTCCTCTTTCAGCATTGTGGAGGTCGATGAAGCTGTTGTTGGAACCTAGTTCCAAGCCTTATCCATTGACAACATAAGAGGAAATGAGAATTCCATGGTTTCACTTAAGGATGCGCGACAAGTTGTGCGAAAGGGTCATAGCGAGGTATGGGGACAGATTGTGGATCCACCTATAAACAAGAACAAAGCCGGCTTGGGGTTATCTTTGAAGAATGACAAAGGTAAGAGCATGAAGCCGAAGTCTGCTGCAAGCAAGTATCAAGACATTTTCCATAGCAGGGGTTATCTTCACCCAACTGTTTCCGGGATTAATGCCATTGTGGAAGATGAAGCAGAGCAGAAAATGATGAATTATGTGACGCACTGAGTTAGGGTTCAGAACTGGATCACCATTGATGTTCCCTCTTGAATACATGTTTCAAAGTAATTTTTTTTGTTAATCTTTTTGAAAAGCTTTCACTCTGCCCAAGGTGGAAGTATTAATGTTGTAAGGCTTATCTGTTTGCTGTGACTTTTAAAATCAATAATAAAAGTTGTCTTTGTTTCCCAAATTGTGTCTTTATTTTCTGCTTTTTCTTGGAAAATGGTAATCAGAAAAAACCCTTCAAAATAAATAATAACTGAAATTCAATATGCATGATCACTTGTTATATGTGTCAGTTTCTAAAAGCAATCATAAATCATATGTGCAGATTAATTAAAAAACCTGTTAAATATAATGACCATGCACCCTCTCCTAACTTTGAATGTCCTGTGTATGGGGCCGAAGAAGAAGACTATGATGAGATTCTAGAAGAGGTCTCACGGTTGCTTGAGTACGAGAAAAATACCATTCAGCCATATAAAAGCCATTGGAAGTGATTAATTTGGGTTCAGGAGAAGATCCAAAAGAAGTCAAGATTGGAGCATCGTTGCATCCTGATGTAAAGAGCGGGTTGATTGAGCTGTTGAAAGAGTATGTGGATCTTTTTGCTTGGTCTTACCAAGATATGCCTGTCTAGATATAGATATTGTGGAGCACCGTTTACCGTTGAAACCAGAGTGTCCACCAATCAAACAAAAGTTGAGAAGAACTCACCCAGATGTGGCAGTAAAGATCAAAGAGGAGGTTCTAAAGCAGATTAATGATGGGTTTCTTGTGACGTCAGTGTATCCTCAATGGATTTCCAATATTGTCCCAGTATCGAAAAAGACCGAAAAGTCCACATGTGCCTAGATTATAGAGATATAAATAAAGCTAGTCCAAAAGATGATTTTCCATTGCCACATATTGATATGTTAGTGGATAGCACGTCAAAATTCAAAGTTTTATCGTTCATGGACGGATTTTCTGGTTATAATCAAATAAGAATGGCTCCGGAGGACATGGAAAAAACAATGTTTATCACACCTCGGGGAACATTCTGTTACAGAGTGATGCCCTTCGGGTTGAAGAACGCTGGTGCAACGTACCATAGGGATATGACAACCCTATTTCATGATCTGATGCACAAGGAAATCGAGGTATATGTTGATGATATGATTGCTAAATCCCATACCGAAGAAGGGCATGTAGAAGATTTGTTGAAGTTGTTTCAGCATTTGAGGAAGTATCGTCTCCGCTTGAATCCAAATAAATGCACCTTCGGTGTTCGATCAGGAAAATTGTTGGGTTTCATTGTTATCCAGAAAGGAATTGAAGTTGACCCTGATAAAGTCAAAGCAATTCAAGAGATGCCAGCGCCAAGAACTAAAAATCAAGTCAGAGGGTTCCTCAGGCGTATGAATTTCATTTCCATATTCATTTCCCACATGACTGCAACATGTGAACCGATCTTTAAGTTGTTAAAGAAAGATCAAGGTTGTGTGTGGACGGATGACTGCCAAAGGGAATTTGAAAGTATTAAAGAATATCTTCTTAAACCTCCTATCATGCTCCCTCCTGTCGAAGGAAGACCGTTGATTATGTATCAGATAGTGTTAGATAAATCCATGGGTTGTATGCCAGGGAAGAAAGACTATGCCATTAATTATCTCAATAAAAAGTTTACTGATTATGAGTCACGGTATTCCATGCTGGAAAAGACATGTTGTGCTCTAGCCTGGGCGGTGAAACGTTTGCGGCAGTATATGTTAAATCACACTACTTGGTTGATCTCCAAAATGGATCCAATCAAGTACATTTTTGAAAAACCTGCTCTTACTGGGAGAATTGCCTGCTGGAAAATGTTGTTATCTGAATATGATATCGAATACCAGACTTAAAAAGCTATTAGAAGCAGTGTGTTGGCAGATTATCTTGCTTACGAACCAGTGGAGGATTATCAGTCTGTAGAGTATGAATTCCCCGGTGAGGATGTGAAGTTCCTGAAAGTGAAAGATTGTGATAAACCATTTCCCGAGGAAGGTCCTGATCCTGAATCTCGTTGGAGTTTGATATTTGATGGAGCTGTGAATGCTTATGGTAAAGGAATTGGTGTTGTGATTGTCACTCCACATGGATCGCACATTCCTTTTACTGCAAGGTCGAAATTTGATTGTACTAATAATATGGCAGAATATGAGGCTTGCATCATGGGTCTCGAAGAAGCTATTGATCTCAGAATTAAAATTCTAGATGTGTATGGTGATTCAGCTTTGGTAATAAACTAGATTAAAGGAGAATGGGATACTCGTCACCCTGGCTTGATCCCTTACAAAGATTATGCTAGAAGGTTGTTACCCTTCTTTAATAAAGTCGAATTCCATCATATTCCTATAGATGAAAATCAGATGGAGGATGCTCTGGAAACTTTGGCTTCTGTGTATCAAGTAAATACTTGGAATGATACACCTCGAATTATGGTTCGGCGACTGGATAGGCCCGCTCATGTGTTTACCACATAAGAGGTAGTAGATGAAAATCCTTGGTATTATGACATCAAGCATTTTCTTCAGACTTAGGAATACCCGATTGGTGCTTCAAAGAAGGATAGAAAGACATTGAGAAGATTGGCTGGCAGTTTCTTCCTCGGTGAAAATGTGTTGTATAAAAGAAATTATGACATGGTCTTGCTCAGATGCGTGGATAGACACGAAGCAGACATGTTGATGCATGAGGTTCATGAAGGTTCATTTGGCACTTATGCCAATGGACATTCGATGGCTAAAAAGATGCTAAGGGCAGGTTACTATTGGATAACAATGGAATCTGATTGTTACAAATTTGTAAAGAAGTGTCATAAATGCCAGATTTATGCAGATAAGGTCCATGTGCCTCTGACACTTCTCAATGTGATTTCCTCCCCGTGGCCTTTCTCCATGTGGGGTATTGACATTATTGGGATGATAGAACCCAAAGCTTCGAATGGACACCATTTTATCTTGGTAGCAATTGATTACTTCACCAAGTGGGTGGAGGCTGCTTCATATGCCAATTTTACTAAGCAGGTGGTTGTGCGCTTCATTAATAATAATCTTATATGTCTGTATGGTGTGCCGAGAAGAATTATCACCGACAATGGCTCGAATATGAACAATAAAATGATGATAGAACTTTGTGAAGAATTCAAGATTGTCAATCACAACTCATCTCCGTACAGGCCAAAGATGAATGGGGCTGTTGAAGCTGATAATAAGAATATCAAGAAGATCATCCAGAAGATGGTTGTTACTTATAAATATTGACATGAAATGCTCCTTTTTTCTTTGCATGGATATCGAACATTTGTCCGCACTTCAACAGGAGCAACCCCGTCCTCCCTAGTGTATGGAGTGGAAGCTGTACTCCCAATCGAGGTTGAGATTCCCTCTTTGCGTGTGATAATGGAAACCAAGTTGACAGAGGCTGAATGGGTCCAAAACCGGTTTGACCAATTGAATCTGATCGAAGAGAAGAGGATGGCAGATTAGTTATAACAGAAAAGAATGAAGAAAGCTTTCGATAAAAAGGTCAAACCTCATGAATTCAGAGAAGGCGACCTCGTGCTCAGGAAGATCATGTCTTTCAACACTAATTCTAGGGGCAAGTGGACTCCCAATTTTGAAGGCCCATATGTTGTCAAGAAAGCCTTCTCTGGCGGTGCATTAATTCTTGAAACTATGGATGGCGAGGAGTTCCCACGTCCCATGAAGGCTGATGCAGTCAAGAAATACTTCGCCTAAATAAATAAAAGAACAGCTCGCTAAGTTGAAAACCCGAAAGGGCGGCTTAGGAAAAAAAGAGCGTCTCGGTAGGCCGAAAACCCGAAAGGGAGGTCTAGGAAAAAGTTAGGGACATAAACAGAATAAATTTCCCGCTAAGTTGAAAACCCGCAAGGGCAGCTTAGGAAAAATTTAGGGACTTTCTTGGAAAGTAACTGCGTCATGCAAGATCTGATCATTGAAGCAACAATTTTCTCGAATCCTCATCATACTTCAACAGAAGCTGCTGCTCAAGATTTCAAAAAAATTGTTAGAGAGGATAGTGGTCATTGTATCTCAATGTATATTTTCCATTATATATTACCATTTTCCTAACTTTGTAATCATTTATGGAGTCTCTCCATTCGCATACTACCATTCTATTAATAAAGTTTGAGCTGTCTCCCAATTCTTTGTGTTTCTTATTTTATTTAGCTTGCAAAGACTCCATTTATTATTGATAATAACTTCAAAGTAAAAAGATTAAATAACAAAATCAATTTTTCAAAAAGAATTTACAATTTGCTTTTACTTTAGAATTTGTGATGCGAAAAAAAAAAAAACAACAACAACAACAACAAAAATGGTGATCTGAGGAATGGACAAACTCCAGTTATTTTAAGAAGTTTTTTTCCCCTCGAGAAGGTTTACTCAGGATGATTCGTTGTATTGGGTTCGTGCCTCCGGTATCCTCGGTCAAGTTTGGATTCATTTCTCCTCTTTTCTGAATTTTCATATGTGAAGTTTCAATCCGAGATTTCTCCAGTGAAGTTTTCATTCGGTCTAATGGAATTTATTTTTCCAGAGTAGTTGGTACGATAATCACCCTTGAAGAACGCAGATCCCCGGTTTCTTTAGTGAATAACGTATTGTGGGTTTCCCTTTGAGGATGTGGTGTTAACCTCCCCAATGAAGTGGGCCTGAATTCCCTAGTGAATGTTTTGATGATTTGGTGTCCATCTGCTTTACTTGAGATTGGTTTTGCAATCCCCAGTAGAAGTGTTACTTTTGAAAACATTTGTTTCCCTAGTGAAGCCTGGAGAAGGATGTTCTATCCTTGTATCTGTACTATTCTGTCATTTTATTTTGCTTACTTCCGGATTATGTTCCTCCCCAGTAAAGCTAAAGCAGGCAGTAGGTTTTGTTTCCTCAGTTGGCGCTTACTTTTTCTTGGATTGTTCATCTTGGATGTGATTTAGCCGAGTGTCGATTTTTCCCGAGTTGGTTTTTTCCTGGTTACTCCCAATGTTATATGGTTGTTTTGTCAGCATATACATGATAATACTCATACATTCATACATACATCATGCATATTTAATTTTAGCAAACCATTGCTCATTCACATTCATTAATATTTTTGTTGACATATTACCCTGTTTTACAGAGTTGTGTTGTCCTCTCTCCAATAGAATATTTTCCTTAAGAAGAAAGCGTATATTCTTTCAATTTCCCCACTGAGTTATCCCTTGTGGAAGATTTTTGCTTTAGCCTTCCTGTACAGCTCCTTGTTTGGATGGATTTGGTTTTCCCTCTTGAGTTTATTTCTCAAAGGATGTATTTTGGTTGACTGTTTCATTCCAGTTTATTTCTGGTGTAAATCCTTGGTTCCACAATAATATTATTTACTTTGGATTTTTGAAAGCTTCGAGTTTTGGTTTGTGCATTTATTTTTCACGAGAAGACTTTATCTCCTCAGCAGGAATATATTGGCATTTCCCAGGAAGTCATATTTCATTCCCCTGGAAGTCATATTGCTTTCCCCAGAAAGTCATTTTTACAATCCTTCATATAATAGCAAGTAGCTGGTCTCTTTATTTGAGCAACTTGTACTTCCCCGTAAAAGTCAACGTTATTTTTTTTTGCTATCTTCTCTATAAGTGGATAGTTTGCAGTTCATTGTCAAATTACTCCAGTGGATGGAAAATCTTTCAATATCCTAGAAAAAACTCGTTATGAAATCTTTTCAAGTGGAAGTCTCTTTATTTGAGACAACTTACATATTACCCTTTCCAGGCAAAGTGCCTCGGTTAAAGAAGAATTTGGGACCCATTCTAGGTGAAATACCAGAATTTTAGGGAAACTTGTTATCTTTTTGCTACCTTCAGTGAACGTTGGTAGTTCATCGTCAGTGAACGGCGATGCTATGATATATTCTCTTTCTACCTTCAGTGAAAGATGGTAGGTCATCGACAGTGAACATCGATGATTGTTATCTTTTTGCTACCTTCAGTGAACGTTGGTAGTTCATCGTCAGTGAACGACAATGCTATGACATATTCTCTTTCTACCTTCAATGAAAGTTGGTAGGTCATCAGTAGTGAACGTCGATGATTGTTAACTTTTTTCTACCTTCAATGAGCATTGGTATTTCATTGTCAATGAACGACAATGCTATGATATATTCTCTTTCTACCTTCAGTGAAAGTTGGTAGGTCACCTTCAGTGAAAGTTGATGATTGTTATCTTTTTTCTACCTTCAGTGAACATTGGTAGTTCATCGTCAGTGAATGGCGATGCTATGATATATTCTCTTTTTAACTTCAGTGAAAGTTGGTAGGTCATCGGTAGTGAACGTCGATGATTGTTATCTTTTTGATACCTTTAGTGAATGTTGGTAGTTCATCGTCAGTGAACAGTGATGCTATGATATATTCTCTTTATACCTTCAGTGAAAGTTGGTAGGTCATCGGCAGTGAACGTCTATGATTGTTATCTTTTTGCTACCTTAAGTGAACGTTGGTAGTTCATCGTCAGTGAACGACGATGCTATGATATGTTTTCTCTCTACCTTCAGTGAAAGTTGGTAGGTCATCGGCTGTGAACGACGATGATTGTTATCTTTTTGCTACATTCAGTGAATGTTGGTAGTTCATCGTTAGTGAACGACGATGCTATGATATATTTTCTCTCTACCTTCAGTGAAAGTTGGTAGGTCACCTTCAGTGAAAGTTGGTGATTGTTATCTTTTTTCTACCTTCAGTGAACGTTGGTAGTTCATCGTCAGTGAACGGCGATGCTATGATATATTTTCTCTCTGCCTTCATTAAACGTTGGTAGCTTCGCCTTCAATGGAAGTTGGTGTATCCTTTGACCATTTTACCATCCTCTCTGATTCAGGTCTTTTTGATCCACCGGTGATTTATTTTCCTGGTTGGGTTACTCTCTTGTTCTTTATTTTTTTTACATCCCCAATGGTGTTTTGCATCTCTTTAGAATTGTCCATGTGCACTCATATTCATAAGCATTGCATGGCATCTTAGGGCCAAAATAGGGTTTGTTTTATATTTAAGTATCTTCGATCGCGTCGACGCGAAGATTTTTAACCTTCGTATCTCCGGATAGAAGAAACTTAAATAAAGGCAGCTGTTGTACCCCAATTTCCCCCCCTAATATCCCTTCATCATACCATGTTGATTCCATCACAACAAGATCACATTAGGATTCTTGGTTCCCCTCCCTATATTTAGCTTTGCTCTTTGAGGAATCACCAAGTACCTTGACTTGTTTTCTTTTATGATCATGAATTTTTTTGTCTTGATTTCTTCTCTTAATTAATAAAATGCAATGTTGGTTTGTCTTGCTTGTTACTCATGTAGGTAAAGGCAATAAGATTCAGCAAGTTACTCAATGGGTTCATGAGTTTATTTCCATGCCCTAGTCAATAAAGCTTGAGAAGTTCAAACCTCACCATTGGATTTGTTTTGGAGGAAATGGTATGGAAAGGTTATTTTGGTTCACCATATTTCAATATTATCAAGATTGATTCAAAAGTACAAGGGATTGATTGGACAAGTTGTCATGCTTGGACAAGGCTTTGTTCCCATGGGTCACAAATGCATATTTCTCTCAATTCTCAATATATGGAAGTGGTTGTGGTTTCTATGAGTTCTCATTATCATCCTCAACAACTTATATTTACAAAGAATTTGTGTTGGTACAAGAAGTTTGTTCAAAATTGTAAAAGTTCCTCAAGGCATTTTTCTTGATCTAGGAGCTAGGATTTTGAACTTCAAAGAAGCATATCTTGCTCATATTTTGGTATTTTGGAGTGATTCCAAAGACATCCTTCTCTTTAAAGGGTTATCAATAAATCACTTCAAAAGTTGCAAGGATTTTTCATGTGGAAGAAACTTGATGAAGAAGAAAGATTACAAGTCCTCCAAACGAATCCATAATTTTCCATGTGTGACTTCAAATGATCATAACTTGGTCAATTTTTATCACCTTGAGCCCATTCATTTTCCATAATTATCTTGAGGATGTGAAATTTATTCCTTCTTTTATGTGCAAAGTGAGAAAATGGATGGAAGATGCCCTAAGGATACAAATCATTATAGGTCATTTCACGATTCTTTGCCAACTTCAACAATCCATAAATCTCTCAATTTTTGGAGATTTTGAATGGTTGAAGTTTCAAAATGTCATTCAAGAGGTCCATTTCATTCCATATTTTTTGGTAAAGATAAAATTCCAAGAGTAAGGGCATGTTTGGATGCAAAACATTATAGGTCACTTTTGAAGAAAATTTTGAAATATTTCTAAGTATGGAAAGTCAACCCTTTTTCTCCAACTTTGACTCAACACAACTTTCAGCTCAAGCATCCATTTTATTCCATTCTTTTTCCATTGCAAATCTTGTAATCTCATCTTTCTAAAGCATCAAGAATCATGCCCTAAGACCCCTTGAGTTGAGAATGCCATGATTTTGAAATTGGTAACTTGGAACTGATGTTTCATCACATTTCAGAATTTGGAGTCTTTGTTTTGACTTCTAATCACAAGTTTTCCACGCGTTTATACCTCTAAACATGTTTAATCAAGTTCCAAAATTGATTAGCACAACAAAACGCGCGTTTTGGATGAGTTTTGATCAAATTGGAAGTCACACTTTTCTTGTTTTCAACTTCACACGATTTCCCTCCAAACTTCATCATTTCACACGCTTGGACATTCCATTTGATTCCCTATAAATAGAGGGTCATCCCCCATTCATTTCTTCAAGCTTGGATAGCCAGAATCACCCTTCCAAACTTGTTCCATAACCCAAAATTCAGCAACTTCGAAATCTATTCTCAAGCCTTTTTCAATCCAATTTTTCCATCAATTCACCTTCCTTGATCTTCCATGAAGCTAACCATATAATTTCATTCAAGAATCATGCCCTATATTGCTCCATAGAAGTCCAGTTTCAGAGCTCTGCAACTCAACTTCAATAGGTAGATTCCTTCATCAATTCTTCAAAACTTTGATATCATTGTGATGATCTCATTGCCCTGGTTCTAGTTGCAACATTTGCTTTTTATTGGAAACACGTTTTGACCATGAAATTTCAAATCCCTTTTCAAAACTTTCCTTTCAAATTGCTTGAGTTATAGTTTATATAAATTTGTTGCGAAGGTGTGGTTGTCTTCGTCTTGAAGAGACGAAGCGAATGACATAGGTCTCGTGCTCTAATTTTATAGATTGAGAAACCTGGTTTTGGGACTGGCTGGAGTTTGAAGATGACCAACGTGTCATCTTCCAACCAATGAAGGCGCGCCATCTGTGTTTTTCAAAAATCTGATTTAATTAATGATCATATGCATTATTCACTAAAGTCCATAACATGCACAGTGCACCAGGTCCACTTGATCTGTTTACTAACGCATTTTGACATTGATCAGATGGCCCATATTTTTTTAGTTTTTATTTTCTTTTCTGATTTTTATATTTAATTGCTTTAAACTTCAAAAAATCATAGAAAATTCATTTTAGTCCAAAAAATCTGAAAAAATTATGAAAATTATTTTTGATTATTCTCTTTCTGATTTTTATTTTTTCAGAATTTAATTTTGTGTTTTGATATTTTTTATAAATTTTCACTTTATTTGAAATGTTTTAAATGTTTAAAAATACTTTTATGCATTTTTAAATTCTGAAAAAATTATGGAATGATCCAATGATATTATGACAAATATGTTAGAACAAAGTTTGAATCTACTACCCTATGTTTAAGTTTTGATGATAACAAAGTGAAAAGATATACTATTTATATGATTCATGTAAGAACTATCTGCTGCCTAAATTATTACGTTCTGATTTGCAGATACTCTGATTGATATAAGCAAGATCACACCTAATCAGCATCAGAAATTTGGTTCCTGACATCAGCATCAGAAGTTGCCATATCAGAGTATCAGAATCAGAAGATCAATTCACGTATATGTTGAAGTCTGATGAACAGAACTGCGCTCAACACTCTGATAAAGAAACACAACAGTTCATCAGCAGCTAAGCAGAATCAGAATGAGCCAAGCCAGAACTTGCATTAAGTAAGCAACGGTAATGTGCATTGAAAGCAAATTAATACCAACGGCCTCATTCCAGACAAGATCTGCTCGATAAGGAAAGTTTGTTATTAGCATTGAATCAAGAATATTGCTCCAACGTTCAACATCTCAGTGCTATATAAACAAGACTTTGAAGATTGAATTGACTAATGCTCTCCAATCTTTACACGCCTAAAAGATGATCATAATCTTCCTTCTCTCGTTTTGCTAAACACGACACATTCTCTTATTCAATCATTATCTAGCAATCTAGTTTCTAAGCTTTAAGTTGTGTATACATCACAGTTGTGATACAGTTTTGTAGAAAACATTCACACACTTAGATTTATCTTCTTTGTAAGAAAGTGTTTCCTTGACAAACCGGGTTGTGGTTTGCATCAAGAAGGCTTTAGCAGTTGTTAAAGCAGTCTGTAATATTCAGTTGAATATAGTGGATTAAGACCTCGTTGGAGAGAGGCGAAATCACCTTGACGGGTGGACTGGAGTAGTTTGAGATCAAACGAACCAGGATAAAAATATCTTGTTCATTGCATTGATTTTCAGTTTTACAATTCAAACCCCCCTTCTTGTGTTTTTCACTACTTCAATTGGCATCAGAGCGCCTGGTTCTGAGCTAAAACACTTAACCGTGTCAGTACAAGATCCAGCGTCAGAAAAACACAATGGCAGGAAACTATTCTCACACCAGCAATGACAACAATGAGGACAGAGACAGATTCAGCGGCAAACCTCCAGTCTTTGATGGAGAAAACTTTGATTACTGGAAAGACAGAATTGAAAGCTTCTTTCTGGCACATGATGCTGATCTGTGGGATATGGTGACAGATGGATACACGCACCCTGTGAATGCAAGCGGTCAGAAGATTGATAGAAAAACAATGTCTGACCAACAAAAGCGTGGCTTCAAGAATCACCACAAGGCCAGAATCATCCTCCTCAGCGCCATCTCCTATACTGAATATGAAAAGATCTCCAACAGAGACACAGCAAAGAACATTTTTGACTCACTCAGAATGACGCATGAGGGCAACGTTCAGGTCAAAGAAACTAAAGCTCTGGCGCTCATTCAGAAGTATGAGGCGTTCAAAATGGAAGAGTCTGAATCCATTGAAACAATGTTCTCAAGATTCCAGATTCTCGTAGCTGGTCTCAAGGTTCTGGACAAAGGATACTCTACTGCTGACCATGTCAAGAAAATCATCAGAAGTTTACCCAAGCAGTGGAGACCAATGGTTACAGCTCTGAAGCTAGCTAAAGATCTCAACAAAATCACTCTGGAGGAACTTATCAGCTCCCTCAGAAGTCATGAGATAGAGCTAGAAGCTGACGAGCCTCAGAAGCAAGGTAAGCCTTTAGCATTAAAATCTAACAAAAAATTTGAGTCTAAAGTTTTGCAGGCAGTTGAAGAAACATCTGATGGATCCTCATCAGAAGAAGACGAACTCTCCCTCCTTTCCAGAAGAGTAAATCAACTGTGGAAGCAAAGACAAAGGAAGTTCAGGAATCCCAGAAGATCTGATCAGGACGAGTCTTCTTCCAGATACAGAAGGACAGATTCTTCCTCTGGATACAGAAAATCTGAAGGCTCCTCTAGCAGCAAAAATCCAAACACCAAGGACATCATCTGCTATGAGTGCAATGAGAAAGGACACTATAAGAGTGACTGCCCAAAGCTTCAGAGGGAAAAGCCCAAAAAGAAGTTTGGAAGAGAGAAGAAGAAAAGTCTCATGGCTACATGGGATGACTCTGACTCGTCTGAAGCTGACTCAGAATCAGATGATGAGAGGGCAAACATAGCTCTCATGGCTAATATCTCAGAAGATAGTGAAACTTCTGAATCAGACTCAGAATCAGATACTGAAGAGGTATTTCCTAACTTTGCTATTAACTTTACCAAGGCTGAACTTGCTGAAAGCCTTAATGAGATTCTGGAACGGTATCAGCAAATTAGAGTTAAATTCAGAGACCTGAAAAGGAATCTTGAATCTGACTCTAATAAGACTGAGAGTCTTAATGAGAGTCTCAGAAGGAACCAATTTCTGAAACTCCCAGCAACGCTGATGAGATCATCAAGGAGTATGATCACAATTTCCAGAAGTTCCTCGCTAAAAGCATAGATAGAAGCAAAATGGCTTCAATGATCTATGGAGTTAGAAGAAACGGCAGGAAAGGAATAGGATACCAAGGTAAGTTTCCTACACCAAAGAATGTCATGGACTTAACCATTAAACACACTCCTCTGAATTCACATTTTGTGTATGGTCAAACACATGATATTAAATACACTAGCAGTAAGCACTCTGTGAAACCAAAATTCAACCAGAGTTTTGGCAAAACTAACAAATCAGGACCCAAGAAAATCTGGGTACCTAAGGATAAAATAATACATGTTGCAGATATCTTTAACAGCAAGTCAGAAACACCAGTCATGGTACCTAGACTCTGGCTGCTTGCAACACATGACGGGAAGAAGGCATATGTTCCAAAGCCTGGAACTTAAGCCTGGAGGCCACGTTGGCTTTGGAGGCAATCAGAGGGGAAAGATAATTGGCTCTGGAACTGTAGGTAATGGAAATCTTCCCTCTATTAATAATGTTCTGCTAGTAGATGGATTGATGCATAATCTGTTATCCATAAGTCAATTAAGTGATAACGGTTATGATATAATCTTTAATAAAAAATCATGTAAAGCTGTTAGTCAAAAAGATGGGACTATCCTGTTTAATGGTAAGAGGAAAAACAACATTTACAAAATTAAACTTTCTGAACTAAAGAGTCAGAATGTAAAATGTCTTCTGTCTGTTAACAACGAGCAGTGGATCTGGCACAGAAGATTGGGGCATGTTAGTATGAGAAGAATATCTCAGATTAACAAACTCAATCTGGTCAGAGGACTTCCTAATTTGAAGTTCAATTCAGATGCTCTGTGTGAAGCATGTCAGAAAGGCAAGTTTGCAAAACCTTCTTTTAAATCCAAAAATGTTGTTTCTACCTCTAAGCCATTAGAACTTCTGCACATTGACTTATTTGGACCAGTTAAAACTGCTTCAGTCAGTGGCAAGAAGTATGGGTTAGTAATCGTAGATGACTATAGCAGATGGACATGGGTAAAGTTCTTAAGACACAAGGACGAGTCACACTCTGTGTTTGTTACCTTCTGTAACCAAGTTCAGAATGAAAAGGATCTTAGAATCGTTAAAGTCAGAAGTGATCATGGTGGAGAATTTGAAAACAAAGATTTTGAGTCATTCTTTAATGACAGAGGCATTCTGCATGATTTCTCTTGTCCTAGAACTCCCCAACAAAATGGAGTTGTAGAACGAAAGAACAGAACATTACAAGAAATGGCCAGAACCATGATCAATGAGATAAACGTTGCTAAGACCTTCTGGGCAGAGGCAATAAACACAGCGTGCTACATTCAGAATAGAATCTCAATAAGACCTATTCTGGAAAAGACTCCATATGAATTGTGGAAGAACAGAAAGCCCAACATTTCATATTTTCATCCATTTGGATGTACTTGCTTTATATTAAATACAAAGAATTATTTGAACAAGTTTGACTCTAAAGCACAGAAGTGTATTATGTTAGGATACTCTGAATGCTCAAGAGGGTACAGAGTATACAATACAGAAACACAGATTGTGGAAGAATCAATCAGTGTTCGCTTTGATGATAAGCTTGACTCTGAAAAGTCAAAGCAGAATGAAGTTCTTGCAGGTATGGAAATTGAATTTACAGGTTCTGAAGACAAGTCATCAGAAGCTCTCAACACAGACACTCCTTCAACGTCTGAAAGGAGCACTGCTAGCAATCCTACAACAGCTGCTGATCAACCTCAGAAGAGATTACCCAGAAGCAGCTTGGATCAACCAGAAGAGACTATCTTAGGAAGAAAGGAAGATCCAATCAGAACAAGAGCAAGCTTCAGAAACTCTGAAGAAACTCTCATGGGACTTGTGTCTCTGATTGAACCTTCTTCTATTGATGAAGCACTTCTGGATAATGACTGGATTCTGGCAATGCAAGAAGAGCTGAATCAATTCACCAGAAACGACGTATGGGATCTCGTTCCCAGACCAAAAGGATTCAACGTCATTGGAACAAGATGGGTGTTCAGAAACAAGCTAAATGAACAAGGTGAAGTCATCAGAAACAAGGCACGACTGGTTGCACAAGGTTATAGTCAGCAAGAGGGGATAGACTATACAGAAACCTTTTCCCCAGTCGCCAGGTTAGAATCTATCAGACTTTTAATTTCATTTGCTGTTAATAGAGGCATCACTCTGTATCAGATGGATGTCAAAAGTGCATTCTTAAACGGTTATATAGAAGAAGAAGTCTATGTACACCAACCCCCTGGTTTTGAAAATACAAAACATCCAGAACATGTTTTCAAACTAAAGAAGTCACTATATGGTCTGAAACAAGCTCCCAGAGCTTGGTATGAAAGGCTAAGTAACTTTCTATTAGAAAATGAATTCACCAGAGGGAAAGTGGACACTACACTATTCTGTAAATCAGTTAAGAATGACATCTTAGTCTGTCAAATTTATGTTGATGATATTATTTTTGGTTCTACTAATCCTTCTCTTGGAAGAAAATTTGCTAAGTGTATGCAAGCAGAATTTGAGATGAGCCTCATGGGGGAACTGAAATTCTTTCTAGGAATTCAGATCAATCAAACTCCAGAGGGAACTTACATTCATCAGAGCAAATACATCAGAGATCTTCTGAAGAAATTTGACCTCTCAGAATGTAAACCATCAAAAATTCCAATGCATCCCACGTGCATTCTGGAAAGAGAAGAGGTAAGCAAAAATGTAGAATAGAAAGTCTACAGAGGTATGATTGGGTCTCTCCTCTATCTGACTGCTTCAAGACCTGACATATTATTCAGTGTTTGTATCTGTGCTAGATTCCAATCAGATCCTAGAGAATCTCACTTAACAGTTGTTAAGCGAATTTTCAAGTATCTAAAAGGTACTACTAATCTGGGTTTGTTTTATAGAAAATCTAGTGATTACAGCTTAGTAGGCTACTGCGATGCTGATTTTGCTGGAGACAGAGTGGAACGTAAAAGTACTTCTGGAAGCTGCCAGTTTCTGGGAGAAAATCTGATCTCTTGGTCCAGCAAAAGGCAATCAACAATTGCGCTATCAACAGCAGAAGCTGAGTACATAGCAGCAGCAGGATGTAGCACACAAATGCTCTGGATGAAAAGTCAGCTTGAAGACTTCTAGATTTTTGAGAGTAACATTCCTATACTCTGTGATAATACTTCTGCTATTTGCTTAAGTAAGAATCCCATTTTACATTCTAGAGCTAAGAATATAGAAATAAAACATCACTTCATTAGGGACTATATTCAGAAAGGAATTTTGAACTTAAAATTTATAGATACAGACCATCAATGGGCTGATATCTTTACTAAACCCCTTTCAGAAGACAGGTTTAATTTCATTCTGAAACATCTCAGCATGAATATCTGCCCAGAGTGAAAATGTTTTAATTCCATATATTTACCTTCAGAATGTAATTGTTTTACTGTGAACTTCTGATCAATCTTCTTTCAAAAAGATAGAACATGCAGATTGTATCAGATGCAAGTTTAAAGATCTGAGAGTCTAAGCTCAAAGACAGACGTGCTGATCACTACATCAAACAAGTGTCATCCAATCATCAGCAAATCTCTGAAGCAGAACGTGTGCACGCTTCTGAGAAGGCAAAACGCTGATTGGGTGCATTGAGACACATGTCTGGTAACCGTTTTTAAGTATCTTTCTAAAATCCCCCCAAAATCAGCAAGCATTTAATAAAAGTAATCATGCTTTTAAAACGCAATCATGATTTTACTCTTTCTTAAAAACGTTTATTTTTTCAAAATATTCTGAAACTCTATTTAAACACATTAACCTCTCATTCTAATTCTTTACAGTTTCTCACTAATACTCAAGCATTCTCTGCATTTTTCTGTGTTCATCTCTTGCAAAACCTCTTTTTCTCAGTTTCTTCTCAAAATCTTTTAGTGTGAACATGGCAACCTCCAACAGTGCTTCTGCAGGTCCTCAGAAGAAAGCATCATCTGAGCAGTATCAAGTGCCGTTCAGAACACTCCTCACTCCTGTGAAGAATCTTGAAGTGTTATCTGAATTGATCATTGATTTTGGAAGCTTGAAGGAGAACGGTTTTGACCTAACAGAAGAAGTTAGGGCACAGAAATGGGAAAGGTATTTTGACAGATTGGTTGGACCAACATTCCCTATGTTAGTCAAGGAGTTCTGGATTCATGCGAAGGCTTCAACGCGTCTAGTCACCTCCTTCGTTATGGGGAAGAAGATTGTGATCACTGAGGATCACATAGCAAGGTTAATCGGTTACAGTGGCGGTGGCGTCCGCTGTGTTGATATGGCTGAGAGATGTGTTGACGTGGGCGTGATCGCTCAAAGGATTTTCACCCATGGGGTGCCCAGCAGCAAGATCAATGATCTGAAGGATCATCACAGAGTTTGGGCTAAGATAATTCTGGGGTGCTTCAACCATAGGAAGCCAACTAGTTCACCTGATTACATAAATGTGGATCAGCAGTTTCTGATCTACTTTATTGATCAGAAGGTAAAAATCAACTTGGCTCATCTTCTGTTCAACCACCTCAGAATAAGTGTGAAGGAAACCAGGGAAGAAGAAAGAACCAAGAGGGATTGGATACCCTTTGGAAGGTTGATATCAGATATTCTGACAGAGAATAGGCTGATAGAGCATCTGATAGAAGCTCAAGAGTTAAGCACCATTGAACCAACAGTTGGGAAGCCTCTGAACGCGAAGAACTTGAAGAAAATGAAGTTGATAGAGAATATCAAAAAGGAACCCAGAGCTACTCCTATTGCTGATATCACCAGCAGAAGAGTTCCACTGAGTGACTTTCCTTTATTTTCTGAGATAGAATCTAAACCAGAGGTGGTTCTCAAATACTTAGACGCGTGCAAAGCAGATGGTACAGATCCAAATCTGATTATCAAAGATCTGCATCAACCTCAACAAGAAGTGACTCTGAAGAAGACTAAGAAGAGGAAGGCACCTTCAGAAGGATCATCCCAGCAGACACCCAAGAAAAGAGGTAATTTATCTGCTACTTCTGTTTTAAATTCTTCTACTATTCCAGCATTTATTCCTCCTCCAACCTCTCATAGAATCTCAATCCCCATCCCAACAATAGATGAAACTGAACCAGAAGATGACCCTTCTGAGGCATTAAAACTCAGAAGACCCAGAACCAAACATCCCAAACCAATCTCAACAACATCAGCAATTGACAAAGTGCTGTCTGACATTGATCAACACACTTCTGATCACTCCGCCAATCCAAACTCTGAACCACTAATTGTCCCTCCTCCACAACCAGAACAACAGCAATCTGCTGAAGAACCAGAACAACAACAACCTCTCTCATCAATTCCAGAAGAACCCCTTATCCCTGAACAACCAGAAATTCCAACAACTTCTCCTCAAGCAGCAATTCCGTCTCCCTCTCCTCAACCAGAAATTCATCCACCATCACCTCAACCTGAGTTTCATCACTCTGAAACTCAAACTCCTCCACCTTCTGAACCTCATTCACCTCAATCATCTGAACCAAAACCTCTGGCAATCCAGCTGCCATGTGGAACAACAGTCACCATGGCACAGTTGCCATCCTCACCAGAATCTACACCACCAAATACTCCCAAAACACCAAACAGTCCAATCATAATTTCTGATTCTCCCACTCCATCTCCAAAACAAACAGCTGCCAAGCAAACCACCGAAAACCCCAGCAGGACATTCATAGACTTAACCAGCCTTGACCGTCTTGCTGATCTGAAACACAAAATAGCCATCCCAAAACCAAAACAACCAGATGTTGGCTCTGGTATTATGAATTTTGAAACAGGTTTGCAGCAATGGATTGCTTCTCTGAAGAAAGTCTGTCCTGGAAGGATTGACCCAGCTGCTTCTGACCAGCTCTGGTCACAATTCAGATTTTAGGTACGTGCTGAAGCCCTCAAGTTGCAGGATATCAACTATGAGCAGGCACAATAGAACTTCAGCAAGCTGCTGAAGGAAGTTGAAAGTCAGCTGCCTCAGGAAGCTGTGCTCCCTCTGGATAGTGAACCTTGGTCTGAGAAACAGCTAGCTTCAAAGGTGCAACCAGAAGAAGACAAGACCATTCAAGCTGAAGCAAGTCAAGCAGAAGATGTTGCAGAAAGCTCTCAGAAGCTTCCTGCTTCTGATGTTTCTCAAGCTGCCTTGGACAGGTAGACTCTGGAAGAACTGAAGCTGAATGACATGCGTCTGCAGCAGAGGATGGATGAAAACGACCAGAAGATGAAAGAAATAATGGATGTGCAGGATAGCAAGATTGACACTGTTGTCAGCATGGTGCACAAGCAGAATGAGACTGCTGATCAGATCAAAGCCATGTTGGAGAACCTGTTCACACGCTTTCCTCCCCAACCTTAGTTTTTTTATTCATGTCATTTTCATGTTTTCTTTAATTTTCTGATGTACTGTTTGAATATGTTTTGTTTGATTCTGAACCCTTTTAATATGACAAGTTTTTCTGATCTTAATTTGTTTTAGCACATCACCTACACTTTTTGATTGCTGACAAAAAGGGGGAGAACAAGAATGATATTTTAAACAATAACGGTTTACTAAGACAGAAATTCTCGAACATTCTAACTCTATTATACTTGAAAATGTTTTCTGTTTTGCTTAAAGTCTACAGGCACAAGGAAGCTCCTGGACACTCTGAAGACTAAAAGCTCTGATCCGCTCGGATACTCTGATCCAAAGCAAACCTTTGACAAGAAAAGCTCTGATACACTGATCTGAAGCTCTGCTCTGATATGCTGATCCAAAGCTTCTGATAGTCAAAGACTCTGATACTCTGATGTTCAAAGAAAGGCAAAAAGATCTGATCCTGAAGAACACTTGTAATCAAAAAGGGAAGTAATAAACTCAGGGGGAGTATCTCTCAACTCTGATATCCTGTTATCCCTTATCTTTGATAACCTCTTACTCTGATGCATCTCTCTGACACCTTTTCACGTTATTTTCATTTAAAAAAAATATCTAGTTTTTGTCATCATCAAAAAGGGGGAGATTGTTAGAACAAAGTTTGAATCTACTACCCTATGTTTAAGTTTTGATGATAACAAAGTGAAAAGATATATTATTTATATGATTCATGTAAGAACTATCTGCTGCCTAAATTATTACGTTCTAATTTGCAGATACTCTGATTGATATAAGCAAGATCACATCTAATCAGCATCAGAAATTTGGTTCCTGACATCAGCATCAGAAGTTGCCATATCAGAGTATCAGAATCAGAAGATCAATTCATGTATATACTGAAGTCTGATGAACAGAACTGCGCTCAACACTCTGATAAAGAAACACAACAGTTCATCAGCAGCTAAGCAGAATCAGAATGAGCCAAGCCAGAACTTGCATTATGTAAGCAACGATACTGTGCATTGAAAGCAAATTAATACCAACGGCCTCATTCCAGACAAGATCTGCTCGATAAGGAAAGTTTGTTATTAGCATTGAATCAAGAATATTTCTCCAACGTTCAACATCTCAGTGCTATATAAACAAGACTTTGAAGATTGAATTGGCTAATGCTCTCCAATCTTTACACGCCTAAAAGCTGATCATAATCTTCCTTCTCTCGTTTTGCTAAACACGACACATTCTCTTATTCAATCATTGTCTAGCAATCTAGTTTCTAAGCTTTAAGTTGTGTATACATCACAGTTATGATACAGTTTTATAGAAAACATTCACACACTTAGATTTATCTTCTTTGTAAGAAAGTGTTTCCTTGACAAACCGGGTTGTGGTTTGCATCAAGAAGGCTTTAGCAGTTGTTAAAGCAGTCTGTAATATTCAGTTGAATATAGTGGATTAAGACCTCGTTGGAGAGAGGCAAAATCACCTTGACGGGTGGACTGGAGTAGTTTGAGATCAAACGAACCAGGATAAAAATATCTTGTTCATTGCATTGATTTTCAGTTTTACAATTCAACCCCCCCCCCTTCTTGTGTTTTTCACTACTTCAAAATATTGGTGACCTTATTTTATTTTTCTTTATGACTTGTTATTTTTTATCATTTTTGGTTTATTTTACTCATTTCTTTTAATTTTAAAAAATAGTTTCTGACTTTAAAAAATTGCCAAAAAAATTATAAAATCATTTGAGTCTTTTTCTAATTTTTCTATGGTCTTACTTTATTATTTCTTGATTAATTTGAACATAGTTGATATTTTTTCTCTTTTATTTCTATTTTAAAACATTTTTTAAAACCTTTTTTGTATATATTAAATGCAATATTATTTTGTGATTATTTTCTGGCTGATCTTGGGTTAAATTTTTTATCATGAACTTTATCAACATCATTGGATCCATGGTATTGAATCTAACTCCACAAAAATGGATGAATGATTTTAATAATAGTCTGATTAAATTTAATTCAAAAGTGGTTTGTATATTCTCTACCACCCATCTTCATCTCATCCCTTTTTTATTGCACTAAGTGTTATTGGAGAATGATCTCTATATCATGTCTCAAAATAAATGGTGCATAGATTGCTATTGACCGGCGTCAAAATAGGCACAACTTTTATATAAGTTCACTTACGATTGCTTAACATAGTGCTAAATTTTGTCCCGATTCGAATAAATGATCATTCGTGGCCCAAACCTATGTTTGCAAGCCCAAGTATGTTAATTTGACCTCTTTGATCCAATAACCTTGAGATTCATTATATGGAGGCTTTGGTTCTATCAATCCTCTAATGGATCTACAACACCTTTGGTCAACGCGGATCACTTAAACATCGTTGATTATTAAATGGTACTTATGAGGATTCCAAATGGATGATATACTTGACAAAAAGAAAATGCAACTTGTTGTGTGGAGGCTTTGGTTCTACCAATCCTCTAATCAGTTCCAAATGCAAGTTTCAAGATGATCATCCAACTAACCACTAATCACTAATAATTGACTTTATCCTGTATTTTTACTATATGCCCCTTTTATTTTTATGCACTATTTACTTTTAGCATTTACATTTCATGCCATTTTCATCTTTGCTCATTTGAGCATTTACTTTCTTATCATTTTTATTTTGCTCACTTGAGTTTTCCTTTTCTTTTCTTAAGATACTTAATAATCAATATGAACCATAAAATCCTTAATGATACTTGGACTATTTGGTTACTATCATTGGCATTATGGAGCATTGGACTTCTTGGACTTAGGACTAGAAACCTTGGCCTATGTTAGAGACCTTGTGACCTTATTTGATTATTTTTTATAGAGGTCTTGAGGTTTACCTCAAGACATTGGATTGTTTGTTTTGTGTATAGGTTATTGCGATTACACTCTTTGTTTGTAATCTAGAATTCACCTGTATACAGCCGTTACTCTGCCCAATTTTTGTGAAGACATAATACACTTGAAGTTTGGTTATTTCAAGAGGTCTAGTATCTTTGCTTGCTTGGTTTCAATCCAAAGAATGGGAATTTTATCTTGGCTCATAATGTCAAGTATTGGCTTCATGTTGGTTAGATGGTTCTTATCCCTAACTTTTACCTTATGCTTTAGGATAGTCTCTTCTTCTCTTCCCATCTTCTTTAATTTTAAAAATATTCTCCCTCCTTTTGAAAACTCTTCTTGTTTTTAAACTTGAACCACTTTCATAATAAACTTGGACTTATGTCCATGCATTTTCAAAATATTTTCATGAATAAACTTCAATCAACTTAATAATATTCTGACATAATTTTTTTGTGAAAAGACTAAAATTCAATCAATCTCATTTCAAATCATTTTTGCCACTTTGAATTTCTTATTTTAAAACATTTCTCAAAAGATTAGACTCTTGCCAATCCTTGTAGTGATGCAAACAATCACACTTCTACAATATATAGTAAAGAGAGATATTTTTCCACTTGGGTGTTAAGTGAAGCATATTTGATTTTAAAATCCAAGCCATATCTTCCACTTTGAGATGATGCAAATTCTCATTTCTCATGATTGTGGGTAGTAAGTATGTTTTTCACACGGACAATGACGACGATGTCTTATCTCATAAAATTAACCAAGACACTTACATTTTAAATTTTTTTTAAAGAGGAACTACGTGTACCCTGATCCCCTATTGCATGAAAAGTTGGTACGTAGGCACTAAAGGTTCGCAACCGCGGCTGGTGCAAAAACCATAAAAATATATTTCTTTTCTCACCTCCACCATCCATTTTTTACACAACATTTCATAGCCAAAATATGCAGATTTTACAAAGAGGTTCTTGCGGAGTACTGTAGATGTTTAGGGTGCTAATACCTTTCCTTTACATAACTAACCCCCTTACCTTGAATCTTTCCCCCTCTTTTTGGGTTATTCGCTCTTTTCCCATTCCTTTGGAAACAATAAAGCGCGGTGGCGATTTTTATTTTGATTTGTATAAGTCAAGTCAATCCAATGGCTTAGTCTTAAACATTTCTACCGCTACATTGTGGCAAAGATTTTTTTTCGTGTCCAGTTTGTGTGAAAATAATGAGATTATATAATGGAAATTATAGCAAAGATATGGGCTTTGAATTTGCAATTGGGCCTCCAATAACCACAAGCAATAGTGCAGATTTTTATTCACTTGAGTTTGACACGTTCCAGGCTAAATCGCAGGAACTTAAGTGTAATTTTTGAAGTTGAAATGTGAAAACAAAATGTATCTGACATCGAGAACAAACTCCTATCCGAAAATGGACTCAATCGGATAAACGATGAATTAGTTATGAATTTTTGAAGTTTCGCCTCAGACAAACTTATTATAGGCTCCAGTGTCAACTCTGACACATTCTTCAATAAAAAAACTGGTATTGATCGGAGCAGAAACCAGTCTCGACTTTGGAAGAAAAGTTGTAGATCTCTGAGTCAATGACCTTGTGTAAAAATATGGGCCCGATACGATAAAAATTGACCGAGTTATGAATTTTCGAAGTTTTGACCCAAATGAAATAATATTCAACATTCAGGATTTCCGGTGCGACTCTGGGCAAAAAACGAAGGCCTTTTGGATACCGTTCAAACTCGATACCTCCTGTGAAAATGTATCCAACTCAATTTGTGAAATTTTGACACTGGAACCAGCTCGATACAATGAAAATCGACCAAGTTATGATTTTCTGAATGTGACGTAGATAAACTTCTGTCACAAATTTTCTGTACAAAAATACTTGATAAATCTGTATTTTGAAGATCTTTTGATCGAAATTGGCTTCCATCTGTGAGAGATGAAAACGTAGATGACGTCAAGGTGGTATTTTTGCCACTAGAACGGGTTCAAAACGAGCCACGATCTTCAAGTTATGAATTTTTTAATGCGTAAAAACTGCACTTTCAGCACATTTTTTCACCATATTTCTTCGAGAAAAATCGCACATTCGGAGACCTTCTTTAAAGAATTGGCTCTCGAGCCGAACCTGAATTTGAGAATATGTTATCAGGAATATCTTGGAAAAAGAACACTTGAATATGACGCACCGGTTTGGACTTGTGAATCTTTGAACCCCGAATTGTTGTGAAACGGCGAACCAATCTTCAGCACGAAAAATACTCTGAAACATCCATTGGCGAAATAAACGTCACTTGTAACCTGACGGAGCTTGCTAAATATACCTTGATTTCATAACCATAAAACCAATGATATGCGTGTATATAATAATGATAATAAAGAGGGTAAATTTTGGGGTACAACACTTTTCATCCATAGTTATCTACAGACTCTTAGATGCTTGCTAGATCACTTTCTTTTGTTTGAAAATGTGCTTGTGGTGTGGGTTTGAAAATATTTTGAAAATGTCTTTGTAATGATTCTCGTCTCTATAAGAATGCGTACAAAGTGTTGGTTTTGAAAATAGTTTAAATAAGTGTTTGTTTGTGGAAGATGTTTTTGAAAGTGATTTTGAAAAGTGCCTTTGTAATGATTTTCGTTTCTATAAGAATGCGTACAAAGGGCTTTGACTTTTGAAAATGTTTCAATTGAAAGTGTTGGTGTATAAATGGTTTTTTTGTTATGAGCAAGCAAGCAACTACGAGCGTCCTACCTACTCAAAAGGTCTAACGTTCTTTTCCTCCTCCTTTAGATGATGCTATCTTACCATTGATTTGGTAAGAAGCCCCATCGTTGGATGTATGAGGGACATTCTAAGGGATGCACAGTCATTAAGGCAACATGTGGAGACGCTTTAGCAATTTTTTTTAGGGACTAGATCACTTACCAAAAGGCAACTGTAGGGTCATCGAAGGACTATGATCTTTTGATTTACGGGTCTTTGCTAAAGCATCCCCGTTTCAAGGGACATGAATTTTTTATTTCTGAAGGCAACCAAAGTGGGGTACCCTAGAGGTGAATACGTGCATGGTGTGTTATGTTCATTTATTTTTGTCTTTTTTGTTAGGTTTGCTAGCGTTTGATTTTAGTTTTTGCCATACAATTCTATTAATCATACATCTAGCAGTTAATATGAAAAGCAGTAAAAATGCAGAAAGTCAGGGTCCTATGCTATTACAACCAAATCGAAAGACAAGAAAAATGTAAAAACAAAGCACAAAAATAAAGGAGAGAAATGAATTCTTCGATCCAGGCCATGGAATCCTTCGGTTCTCCCTTATTTTTCCTTCTTTCGATTGGGCTTGATAATTGATGTGAGCAAGCTTCGATTTACATCTTTTCTGCCTCCTTCGACTTATTTTGGGAATGGTATGGGCAGCCTTTGATTGCAGTCTTCTCTACTTCTTTCGACTGAGCCAGGGAGTGGGCATGAGTTACCTTCGACTGCAAACTCCTATGCTTCTTTTGATTTATACTATGAAATAACATAGACCTGCGGAGCAGCATGAGTGCATATCCTTCGTTCACACTCTTTTTGTCTTTCGTTTGAATCTATACAGGTTAGTTCTAACAAGAAAAGAAAAACAAGCCCGGAGGGCAGAAACGAAGAACACAACTAAGAGGCTATCTGTATATTATGATGAAACTGAAAGTAAGTACAGGGCTATTTACATGTCATGCTGAAATGAAAAATGCAAGGTCAGGGGGACTTACCTTGCTTAAAACTGGAACTTGTGGGGGGGGACTAGAGTTTCTGGATGCCCTTGGATTCGAAAGGAGAGGGAACACGTGTGGTGTGATCTTGTTGAGTTTTGAGAGTTTTTTGGTGTGCTTCTCTTAGGCTGTGTATGTGTGTAAAACAATTTGTGTGTATGGTTCCCCTGGGCTTATGTCTCCATTTTTTTGGAGTTTGCTAGTGTGTTCTTTATATAGAGGGGGTGGAGGGGACAAGAGGGCCAAGGAATAAACAACCATTAAGTTGGTGTTTTAAGGCCATGAATACCATTTTGAAACGTTACCAAAGACATGGTTTCTTGTCCCTTTTTGAATTTGAATGAATGTGGACACAAATGACTTTTTAATGCTCTCCAGTGTTGCTCTTCAATTGGCCTATTGTTACTTCCTTCGAATGGCTTTCTTTCAACTCAAACCAATCGAAACATCAACTCTCCCTTTCTAACTGGTTGAAGGTTGCTTCAGCTCTCTATCAATCGAAGGCTTTGTAGGAGCCTCCTCACTTTCTTTCGAATTTCCCTAGGCCTCATCATTGTGGCCTTCGATTGAGTCCCTATTTGCCTTGTTCTTCGATTGGCTCTGACACTAACCAACTAAACCAATCGAAAGACTTCAACTTGGCCAGTAGAAGCTTGATCAAAGGGGAGGGGGGAAGCGCCTAATCGAAGCTTGTGAATCAAGCTCGCATCGAAGAGTGCCAAATTCCCAATCAAAGACTAGTGAGTCAAGCTTGTATCGAAGAGTTCCAAATGCCCAATCGAATACTAGTGAGTCAAGCTTGTATCGAAGAGGGTCTAACGCTCAATTGAAGTTGGGGGACCAAAGCTTGATCGAAGGTTTTTTAGATGCCTAATCGAAACTCCTTGTCTAGATGTCAATTGAAAGACATCCTATTCATATGTCAATCGAAGGACCTTGTTAAAATTCCAATCGAAAGACCTTGTCCCAAGGCCAATCGAAGACTCCTGTCCAAATGCCAATCAAAGGAACCTTGTCCCAATGCCAATCGAAGACTCATTTATCTTCAAAAAAAATTATTTTTGTTTAATCAAGTGTTTGTGTCCACCCATGTAAGAGAAAACCTTAGAAAACATGAGAGAGTAAATTTTGGGGTACAACAATACTCAATGTCAGAAATCGAAGCAAGCTTAGACCAGTGGAAAAGTGTTTGCTTTAGCTGGGACTCAGACATCCAGTGGAGACCGTTTATTCAGAGGTATACGTTTCATTAATAGTACTCCTTTAAATACTATTATTGATATTGGTGCTACACATTGTTTTATTGCTATTGGCTGTGTGAAAAAGTTGGATCTTGTGTTATCTTCTATGAATGGGGAAATGGTTATCGATACTCCAACTAAGGGATCAACGACTATTTCTCTTATATGCTCGAGGTGTCCTTTATCAATATTTGATAGAGATTTTATTGTAGATGTAGTTTATTTACTGCTGAGTGGTCTGGACGTGATTCTAGGCATGAACTTGTTGGAATATTATTACGTTCATATTAACTTTTCAACAAATGTGTGCAATTTTCTACTCCTGATGAGGGAGATGAAGTTGGATTCTTGTCTACTAGACATTTTAATGAGTTGATGCAGGATGAGGCTCACTTGTTTTCGTTAATGGAATCCTTATCTATTGAGAATCAAGTTGCGATTGATGAGTTGCAGGTAGTATGTGATTTTCCTGAAGTTTTTCTAGATGATATTCCAGATGTTCCGCCAAAAAGAGAAGTGGAATTTTCTATTGATCTTGTACCTAGTACCAGGCCCGTTTCTATGGCACCATATAGGATGTCGGCATCTGAATTAACAAAGTTGAAGAAGCAATTAGAAGACTTACTTGAAAAGAAATTTGTGAGGCCAACGGTCGCCTTGGGGAGCTTCGATGTTGCTTGTGAAAAAGGAATAAGGTAGTATGAGAATGTGTGTTGATTACTGATAGTTGAATAAAGTGACAATAAAAAACAAGTATCCACTCCCGAGAATAGATGACTTGATAGATCAATTGGTGGGTACGCATGTGTTTAGTAAGATTGATTTGAGATCAGGTTATCACCAAATTCGAGTAAAGGATGAGGACATTCGAAAGACAACTTTCAGAACTAGGTATGAACATTACGAGTATTCGGTAATGGCGTTCGGTGTTACTAATGCGTCGGGGGTGTTTACGGAGTATATGAACCATATCTTTCGCACTTACTTGGATCGGTTTGTGGTAGTGTAGCGGTTAAAATCGGAGATCAAGCTATTAATTAACTTGACTCACAAAAGCAAGAGTCGCCACCACGCTTTATTATTTCCAAAGGAAAAGGGAAAAGAGCGAAATAAAACCCTAAAATATGCAATGTATAATAATACTTAAAAGTAATGAAAATACAATGCGTTTTGAAAAGAGATCGAGAGTTCGGAGGTTGGTTATACAAGGGGAAGGTATTAGCACCCAATGCATCTGCGGTACTCCGCAGGAACCTTTTGAAATATCTGTTTTTGGTTAAAAATTGTTTGTTTGATTAAAATGGTTCGTTTGCTAAAAATAGGTGTCGGCGAGATTTTGAAGATGTGATAACCTAATGTCGAAGTTTTGACTTAAAAAGGGGTGTGATTTTAAAAATTGATTTGTAGGAGATTCGTCTTAAAATTAATAAAACTAAAAAAAGTATGAAGGGATTTCACATAATCGTATTAGATACTCGATGACATGAAGTCAACAAATTAATTCTTTCCCTTGGATTTAAAGCCACAAATAGATAAGTAAGCTAAGAGTATACCAAACCATAGGTGAAAATAAATCACAAGCCGACAGCATCAAAAAAACCTGATGTGAGATAATACTCCAAGCATCAGATAAAGCGCATCAAGTGAAAATAAATCACATACGAGAAAAGCGTGTCAGGAGAGGAATCAGATAAAGCGCAAAGGGCGATGGATAAAGCTCACGGTATCTGATAAGAATCTCTGCATCACAAGAGATATACCGACAAATCTAACAGCACGGAAAAACTTATGTGCGTCCGCACAATTTTCAGAAGTTAGTTGGAATTAAAAAATAAAATCACAATGCGATGAAAATAATATTTTCAAAACCTGAATTTATTTACAAGTAAAATATACAGTCAAAATATTATGTACAAGTATATATTTACAGTACCAAATATTAAATAAAAATAATGAAATATAATAAAGAGGTAAAGGGAGAAAGAAAAAGTGCAAATGCGTTATACGAGTATGAATACTTGAAATGAATTCTTGAAAACCTTCACAGTAACAAACACGTTAGTAGCATAAGCAGTATAAAAATTAAAATGAAACGAAATTGCAATGATTAAAACATGTGTCAGTAAGTATAAAATAAAAAATGAAATTGTATGATGCATATGAACAAATGAATATTTACACAGATAAAAATCAAGAATTCATGATATTATTCAATGTAAACACAAAAATAAGTATTGCATTCATTATTTCAAGTGTATTTCATCAAGTAAACTCAAAAGCAATCGCTATTTCAACCACAACGGAAGAAAAAAGAATCAAAAGTTCACATTGAATTCAAAGTAGACTCAAAGATTATTATGGTTCTTCATTCACTAATGAAGCGAAGAAGGAAAGAAATCATGCTATAATTCAAACAAAAATCAAAACATTGACAAATGATTTCAAAACAAGCTAGGGTCAAACAAATCAAATCCAGGAAGCAACTAAAACTTCTTGGACTTAAAGTCTCAAACAAACTCAAGACACATTTCAATTCTTGAGAAACCGAAAACAAATAGCATGCGCCTATGTTACAATTAAATATGACCTCAAAGCATGAACCAAGTTGGAATTAAGTCATAATCAACCAAATTGGGAAAAAAAAGGGGGCAGCAACTATGCATTAATCATTATCGCACGATAAAATTCACCGAAAACATGCTCAAACGAACTCAAAGAAACAGTCACAATGCCATGAGCGAATCTACCAACCGAAACACAACCAAATTATGCCTAAAATGAAATTAACATCCTCTTCAAATCGGGACAAACATGATAGAACCTCAAGATTAAATAACACGAGCGTATTGCGGTCATTATTTCCGATTATTTTCAAAACATCACATTGATTTCAAAGACAATTAACTCAAAAACCAAGCATTGACATCAAAAATTTCCAAACAATTTAACAATGATTGAAAGGTATTATCAACCAAAAAAAATTCATCATTAGACTTGACATAAACAAAATAATCACAGTTTCCACGCAATGATAACATATTTACAAACCCAAATGATTTCGAAATACAAACTAGGACAAAACTTATGAAATTTCCAATTGAACCGTTAATACTTAAATCATGACAAACCTCAAGTACATCAAATTAAAACTTCATGAATGAACAAATTTGGTTATGACTTGGAGATTCTAACAGCTTATTCACAGATCAGCAGAACATACTCACAAACAATAATCTATTAACAAGCTGTTCATAATAAAACTCCAAGAACAAGTTGAACCAAAAAAACAAGACATGATGCTTTTACTAGATTCAATCCTCATTCTAATCAAGCAGATCAAGCATTAACACTAACCCAAAGCATGAGAGTTATCAATTCAAATCAAAACAAAAATACTAAAACAAGTAGCAATCCAATTCCAAACTGAACACAGATAATTTATCAGTACAACAGTCATCCGTACCTATCGAGCACAGCAGTGGATTTGTAGTGGCGTTGGATATGTGAGACACGGTTAAATCGCAGGAAGATGGCGGAGCTGACTATGGCATAGCAGGTCGTGGAGAACGTAGAAGTTTGTTGATTACGATGATGTTGAGAGGTTGATGAAACAATGATGGATGAAGGATTAACGATTAGCGGAAGGAGATGGGTTATGGTAATTAGTTGCTGTTTGACGGAATCGAAGAATGAAATAGGTTTGTGATGGTGGTCGAGGTTGCCGGTGGAGGATGAACAGCTTCACGGATTGTAGGCGGTGGGGTGTTGATGCGCGGAGAGAAGAAGGTTGGAGAAGGGGGATTTTGTGATGGTGTTACGGTGAGAGAGTGTTGATGATAGATGGGATTAGATGGAAGATGGAGGTTGGGTTGTTTGAAGAAAAGGAAACAGGAGGGAGCATCACGTGTGGAAAGAGGGAGAGGGGTAAAAGAGTTACTGTGTTATTGTTTTTTGTTTTGTTATTAGGAAGAGAAGGATAGAAAGTTAAGGAGAGAAAGATTACTGCATAGGCTTTTTGTCTTGGTGTGTCCCCCCATTACAAAGAGATAAAGAAGCTTTAAATAGAGAAAATGAAAAGGAATATTATGATTTCAAAATAAATCCAAGCCGTTCAATATAAATTCAATCTCTATCAATCCGCAAATCATGCTATCAACCAATGAGAATTAAGCAAAGCCTAATTAATATTTTTTGTGACCAAAAAGTCCCTGAATGACCAAAATAAAATAAAAACCTGAAACTATAAAAAATAAATCAATTTAAAATAATTTTTTGAATTTTTTTAAATAAAAAATAAAGACCCAAAGTGATCGAAGACGATAAAAAGAACGGACGAAAATTTATCCGAAAAAATAAAATGAACACGTTAAAATACTCTACATGTCACAAAGATTAAAGAAAAAATATTCAAAAAGAGTAAAAAATAGGAATAAAATGATAATGAAAATACCAGGCTAAACAGACGTTTTACGGTTAAAAACGAGACTTCAAACTGTATCGAAAAACTAAAGCGAGCATACCGTCATAATCTATGCGAGATGCAGATTCATAAAATGATCGGTAAAAGGTGAAAACTTGAAATATTTTTCTCGCTAATTTTTCGCACATTGTTGAATCGCTTTTAACAGTTTGTCTATAAAACCAAAATATTTTTATTATCGACATATAAACAACTTGGAGCAATGCAAGAAACGAGTAAAGAGATAAAAATGCATGAAGTGAAACGTCAGGTATTTTTTAACTAAAAGACGATGCAAACTTTGATTTAAACTGACTTTTCTGGTCAACTTAAATACGACTAATGATGCAAAATATGATGAATGAAGATATTTACTAATGATTGTGACCAAATGACAAAATATGGTATGAATGTGCGACTGAAAAAATTAGGGGCGAAATTTAGGGTGCAACAGTTGTGCCTTGATGAATCAGTCTTCGAGAATCCACAATAAACCGTACTTCTGGCTTGAGAGACTCAAAACCTTAATTGAGGCGTGACACCTGATGCTCTTGATTCAGACCTGTCTCTGCACATGAAGCAAAATAAAACATGAACATACACCTTTGTATGGATTAGAAATTAGTGATACATGGGCTAAAAATGTTCAAAACACTTGACAATCTTCGCATAGTCAATGCTTGAAGGTGAGAGATTAAAACCTACTGTATTTCGTGACCTTGACTTATCTTTAAAAATGCAAAAATAAAAATGGGATCTTAGGTCAAAAATTGGGGTACAACAGCTGCCCCTATTTAAGTTTCTTCTATCTGGAGATATGAAGATTGGGATCTTCATTTCGACGAGATTGAAGGGACTTAAATATAGAATACATAATTTTTGGCCTTAAGATACCGCGATTATGTTCATGATATGATATGAATGTAATGCTCTGAATTTTATGGGGAATGACGCCATATGAGACAGACTATGCTGGAGAAACCAAGCACATTATACAGTAATCCCACAGAGGAAGAGGTCGTAACTCCACTGGGGAAACAGAGTCATAGACTTCAAATGAGAGACTCTTGAATGATTTACATCAGTGTTGAGACTGGAAAAGAAATGATTTACATCAGTACGAAGACTGGAAAAACAAATGATTTACATCAGCACTGTGACTGGAAAAGGAAATGATTTACATCAGTACTGAGACTGGAAAAGCATAATGATTGACATCAGCAATGTGGCTGGAGATAAACATCTCTGATTTCTGAATTTTACCAAGAACGGTAACACATTTCTTCTTTAACCAAGATATCGCTTGAAAAGGATAAAATAACAAACTTCCCCACGGGACTTTTCCGAAGGGGTGCCATTTGCTGAGTAGACATTATTGTTGGGGATACACAAGCTGCTCAAATAAAGAGGCCGCCACTTGCTTCCTTTCAAAGGTGTCAATAACATACAAGCTGCTCATGAAGAGACCGCCACTTGCTGTCTTCAAAGAATATTAAAGCACACAAGCTGCTTATGAAGAGTCCGCCACTTGTTGCCAAAAACCCACAAGCTGCTCATAAAGAAGCTGCCACTTGTTGTCTTCAAAGAATATCAAAGCACACAAGCTGCTCATGAAGAGTCTGCCACTTGTTGCCAATAACCCACAAGCTGCTTATGAAGAGCTGCCACTTGCCATCTTCAAAGAATATTAAAGCACACAAGCTACTCATGAAGAGTTCGCCACTTGTTGCTTATAACCCACAAGCTGCTCATGAAGAGTTGCCACTTGCCGTCTTCAAAGAATATTAAAACACACAAGCTACTCATGAAGAGTCTGCCACTTGTTGCCAATAAACCACAAGTTGCTCATGAAGAGCTGCCACTTTCCATCTTCAAAGAATATTAAAGCACACAAGCTACTCATGAAGAGTCCGCCACTTGTTGCTTATAACCCACAAGCTGCTCATGAAGAGTTGCCACTTACCGTCTTCAAAGAATATTAAAACACACAAGCTACTCATGAAGAGTCTGCCACTTGTTGCCAATAAACCACAAGCTACTCATGAAGAGCTGCCACTTTCCATTTTCCAAAGAAAAATAACGTACAAGCTACCCATGAAAGGACTGCCACTTGCCGTTTTTTCGAAGTGTCAATAATATAAGTTGCCTCGGGAAGAGACTGCCGCTTGCTGTTTGTCAAGAGTATCCATAACACACAAGTTGCCTCATGAAGAGACTGCCGCTTGCTGTTTGTCAAGAGTATCCATAACACACAAGTTGCCTCATGAAGAGACTGCCGCTTGTTGTTTGTCGAGAGTATCCATAACACACAAGTTGCCTCATGAAGAGACTGCCGCTTGCTGTTTCCCAAAAAGATACCCATAAAATATCGTGAAGATATTGTTGGAGGTGAGAACCAAAAATTTCATCGGGGATGGACAAACTGCTCATGAAGAGACTGCCATTTGTCATAAAGAAATCAGAAATAATCAAACTGCTCAAATAAAGAGTCAGTCGCTTGTTGTCATGTCGATATTCCAGAAGAAGGTTATGATAACACTACTAGGGAATAAAGTTCATCTTCAATGGGAAACCATGAATGGATTCTTCCCGAGAAGACCCAGTATTTACATTGCAAAATAAATGCACTCTCCATCTAGGTTTCACAGCCTAGAGATATCCACAGGGTATCGTTCACAAGAGACAAAGCTCAATCCAGGAATAAACTGGAGAGAAAAACAGTCAAACAAGACTCCACCCAATGAGGAAATAACTCAAATGGGGATTTATCCTATCCAGAGATGGAAAAGGAAAGCTAAAGCAAGATTCTTCCATGAGAGTTAACTCAGTGGGGAATTAGAAAGAAGACGCACTTTCTGCTTAAGTTGGCACTCTACTTGGAAATATCAAATACATTATTTGAATAGACACAACCAAGGTATATGAACTCAATGACATCAACAAATACAAATGTGCGTGCATGATGCCAGTGTGAATGAATAAATGAATGCCATGTATGTGCTGACAAAACAAATAGACAAGATAAACTGGAGATGATAAGACATCATAGCACAACCCAACACTCGGCTAATCTCAACAGGATGGGAACATTACTGGAGATAAAACACAGGCCATCATTGGAGCAAGGTCCTTTTACAAGGCTTAAATATCTCTGGAGAGGAAGATATTTTCAGATAGAAAATCCAAAGTCCAGTCTTCTATTGCAAACAATCCATTGAAAGGATAACAACACAAACAAAGTTTCAGCTGGAAAGAAGTCTTGCTTAGCTGGAGATACTGGGAACACCGCCCTCTGATAATGTATGAAAAACATATCTTGACAAATCTGGATTGCCCCTGGGATTAATTTTGGATGCCCCAAATTTACTGCTGATAAGTTGCATGATGCACGACAATTCTTGCGAATAGCTTCACCTCTAAAATGCCCCAAGCTATCTGGTTGATGAGGAGAAATCGTCTCAAGAGGATTTTACAAAAGACCTGGCGTTCACCATGCTCTGGGGTCTTCAAACTCTTAGAGGAATTCATCAAATCTCGACGTGATTGCCCCGGATTGACTGTAGTTGGCACAACAAAGTCTTCAAATTTTGCCCCAAAAGAGTAAACAAGATGGGAAAGCATTAATTAGGAGAAGAAACATGTCCGTGCTTAAGGTCTTCAGGTGACATGCCCCTGCATATGATTTTTTTTCTTGAAATGATCCGCCAATTACTCAACAGAGCTTCAGGCCTTAAGAATAGACTCATCACTGGTGCTTATATGTGAGTTTCCTTGATATCAAACAAATGTTTTGCAGTTAGAAAATTTTATTATGAGAATGAAAATTCTAATGCAACAATTATGTAAGTCTTGAAGATTTTGAAAAGATATCGCACAAATTTTGCTAGTTAGAGCATCATTTATTTTTGTATAGGAAAAACATATGATACCAACATAACTATTTAGAACATTCATGGGAGTCAGGAACACTATCTCATTGAAGTATGCTTTCAAAATAACCTTGCTTCAATTAGGACTTTTGAAGGTTGTAATGTGGTCTGGTTCATGGTTTTAGAAAAAAGGATTTAAGGCTCAAAATATTTGGTGCCCACCCCCTTCATGATGTTCTCCAATCCTATGTTCAGTTAATTCAACATGAGTGTTCATCTCTCAAAAGGATTTTGTGACGATTAAGGAAACGACGAGGTTTTCGGAGTAGAAACCACCCTTATGTCTTCGTGTTTATAGTCACCAATTTGTTCTTTGCTGAGGACTTTTCTTTGTAGTCTTTTCTTTGCAATTTTTGTTTTCCCTAACTTTTGCCTGAACTAATTCTTTTGAATTGATAGTCCATCGGGATGCCTTAATTTTGCCTAAGTCACACGTTTTCATGTTTTTTGACTTAGCAGGCTTTTTCTTTTTTCTTGATTTTTGACTTTTTGAACAAAATGTGTGACATTAGCTTGTATTTGCTTGTTGAGTGGATTGTGACTTCCTCGTTTCTTGATGGATGAGGGATAACATTATGGTTCCACATCTTCTGGCTTCATTATACATGAAGGATGGCCCTCGTAGTTTCTCTTCAAAAACATCTTCCTTATGAATTTTGAACACTCAATCAGATTAACTGAAAACTACCCTTCCCCAGGTTAAAATTTGAGGGTTTTTCGTATAGAAAAGAAACTCCTACTTCAAGGATCAAAGGGGTTATCAAGGGATTATCTTCCTTATATCTCCGGTGTTTAGGGATTTGAAACAATGCATGTACATCATCAGCAAGATTTTATCCAAAAGCATACTAGAGATTTTGTGTTTTTCAGATCATCATCCTCCCTTCAATCTCTGCCTAGGCAAGAGAATGGGCAACAAGTCGGTATCATAATGCCAAAAGAAATTTAAAATTTGAAAACAAATATGAGTGAAACGAATGAATTTCTTCAAGACAAACATACTCATTGTATTAAGATAATCATACAGATGCAAACAAGTTCTTACATGCAAACAATGTTTTGATAAACAAGAAAAATTACAAAAAGCAGAAATAAGTTAATGATCGGGGAAGGCCTTCCATCTGGACTTGAATCACCGAAAACATCCTTCAAAACTCAAAGTGACCATCAATCGTGTTTACTCTTCGGCGCATGCTTGATTTGAACTTCAAAACCAACGTCCTTGAATGACAAGATACCACTTCTGACCAACTTCTGAACCTCAATCTTCAAAGCAAAGCAACCCTCCAAGTCATGCCCAGGAGCACCTTGGTGAAAGGTACAAGCCAAATCAGCTTTGTAGTACCAATGTATCTTCCCAGGAACCTTCGGTGGGGGTCGGGTCTGAACCAAATTCCTCTGCATCAGGATAGGGAACAACTCTGTATAGGTAATTGGAATTGGATCAAACTGGGTTTTCCTCTGATTAGGAACTTGCTGATTCTGTTGATGAATAGGAGAAACATGATGATTCTGACAATGATTATTTCTTCCTATGGTTCTCTTCTTGGAAAAGTTATTATCAAACTTCTTCACACCATTAGCTGAGCTACCATCTTCATATGAACATCCCTTCCCAACATCTTCTTCTAGACGCACTCCCACATTCACCTGGTCAGGAAAGTCATTAGGTGCATTAACCATCACCTTCTCATGAGAGAATGATTTTAGAGTTTCAGTGAAGACTTTTATCATCGCTTCGTCCCTCCTAGAAGGATTGACTTGGGCGGCAACCAGAATTTCAACCAAAACAGTTGAGTGATCCATACCAGCTTTCAAAATAGTCATCTCTCTATGGAGTTCAGAAACCTCTTGCTTGATATTCTCCATTGTTCTCTTAGCGCGAGTGTTGTACTGGTGAGACCAAAGGAAAAATAAGACTCGGAAAAAGACCTTTGAAAGTGAAACAAAAAATGTAGAATGATGTATGATATGCAAAAGAGAGTTTTTATTTGATTTTCAAGGAACTCAAGATATTAAGTTGTAAACATCAAAGTATGAAGACAAAAGATGAATTTTAAATTGGCTCCAAACATTGATCAAGTTATCATCAAGATCAATCATCCATTTTGGTGGATTAGGGTTTTCGCCCTATCAACACCCAAGATCCATTGAGCTTGACGAAACTTGTGATGTTTACAAAGAAAGACCTACAAATTCCTTCAAAGTCAAGGGAAAAGGGTTTTATGGATGCATGAATGCATGGCTATGCAACAACCACAAGCAAGGTCACAAATAAAGTCGAAAGGTTCAACGTCACGAGCATGGAGTCAAGGTAAGGAACACCCCCAAGGTATGTACTAACGATTTAATCACACCTGTAGAACAAGGTTCTAAGAGTTCCCGGAGTCTACATTCATCCTTCGGATATTACCAACGTCTTGATTACTCAATAATCAGCAATATTCTCAAGAGAAACTCATCCGAGCGTAGAATCGCGTAACAATTACTTCTGGATTACTCTGTTATAATCTCTGCGCTACACCTAAAAGGCCAAGATGGGTTAGGGTTCTACGGTTCCCAGCTTCTCTGGCTCCCAGGTCGAAAATAATAATGTCTTCCCGATTACTCGGTAAACAAATATTACGTTCAAAAGGGCCTTCCACTGGGTGGGGGATCTCATGCCTCCTTCTTCGGGATTACTCCCTCAAAGTTAACATGACTATACCGCCCGTCCTATTCCTAAGTGTAACTTAGTCCGGGTATAGGACTTGTCCTTTGTAAATATTATTAACACCCAAATAATCCTAATATATACATATAATCAAACAATCAAATAATGATAAAACAGATAAAACAAATTAGGCTTAACCCACTTAGGGATGGACCAGCAAGAGGTCAATCTTTCCCCAGCAGAGTCGCCAATTCTGTAGCGGTGAAAATCGGAGATCAAGCTATTAATTAACTTGACTCACAAAAGCAAGAGTCACTACCGCGCTTTATTATTTCCAAAGGAAAAGGGAAAAGAGCGAAATAAAACCCTAAAATATGCAATGTATAATAATACTTAAAAGTAATGAAAATACAATGCATTTTGAAAAGAGATCGAGAGTTCGGGGGTTGGTTATACAAGGGGAAGGTATTAGCACCCAATGCATCTGCGGTACTCCGCAGGAACCTTTTGAAATATCTGTTTTTGGTTAAAAATTGTTTGTTTGATTAAAATGGTTCGTTTGCTAAAAATAGGTGTCGGCGAGATTTTGAAGATGTGATAACCTAATGTCGAAGTTTTGACTTAAAAAGGGGTGTGATTTTAAAAATTTATTTGTAGGAGATTCGTCTTAAAATTAATAAAACTAAAAAAAGTATGAAGGGATTTCACATAATCGTATTAGATACTCGATGACATGAAGTCAACAAATTAATTCTTTCCCTTGGATTTAAAGCCACAAATAGATAAGTAAGCTAAGAGTATACCAAACCATAGGTGAAAATAAATCACAAGCCGACAGCATCAAAAAAACCTGATGTGAGATAATACTCCAAGCATCAGATAAAGCGCATCAAGTGAAAATAAATCACATACGAGAAAAGCGTGTCAGGAGAGGAATCAGATAAAGCGCAAAGGGCGATGGATAAAGCTCACGGTATCTGATAAGAATCTCTGCATCACAAGAGATATACCGACAAATCTAACAGCACGGAAAAACTTATGTGCGTCCGCACAATTTTCAGAAGTTAGTTGGAATTAAAAAATAAAATCACAATGCGATGAAAATAATATTTTCAAAACCTGAATTTATTTACAAGTAAAATATACAGTCAAAATATTATGTACAAGTATATATTTACAGTACCAAATATTAAATAAAAATAATGAAATACAATAAAGAGGTAAAGGGAGAAAGAAAAAGTGCAAATGCGTTATACGAGTATGAATACTTGAAATGAATTCTTGAAAACCTTCACAGTAACAAACACGTTAGTAGCATAAGCAGTATAAAAATTAAAATGAAACGAAATTGCAATGATTAAAACATGTGTCAGTAAGTATAAAATAAAAAATGAAATTGTATGATGCATATGAACAAATGAATATTTACACAGATAAAAATCAAGAATTCATGATATTATTCAATGTAAACACAAAAATAAGTATTGCATTCATTATTTCAAGTGTATTTCATCAAGTAAACTCAAAAGCAATCGCTATTTCAACCACAACGGAAGAAAAAAGAATCAAAAGTTCACATTGAATTCAAAGTAGACTCAAAGATTATTATGGTTCTTCATTCACTAATGAAGCGAAGAAGGAAAGAAATCATGCTATAATTCAAACAAAAATCAAAACATTGACAAATGATTTCAAAACAAGCTAGGGTCAAACAAATCAAATCCAGGAAGCAACTAAAACTTCTTGGACTTAAAGTCTCAAACAAACTCAAGACACATTTCAATTCTTGAGAAACCGAAAACAAATAGCATGCGCCTATGTTACAATTAAATATGACCTCAAAGCATGAACCAAGTTGGAATTAAGTCATAATCAACCAAATTGGGAAAAAAAAGGGGGCAGCAACTATGCATTAATCATTATCGCACGATAAAATTCACCGAAAACATGCTCAAACGAACTCAAAGAAACAGTCACAATGCCATGAGCGAATCTACCAACCGAAACACAACCAAATTATGCCTAAAATGAAATTAACATCCTCTTCAAATCGGGACAAACATGATAGAACCTCAAGATTAAATAACACGAGCGTATTGCGGTCATTATTTCCGATTATTTTCAAAACATCACATTGATTTCAAAGACAATTAACTCAAAAACCAAGCATTGACATCAAAAATTTCCAAACAATTTAACAATGATTGAAAGGTATTATCAACCAAAAAAAATTCATCATTAGACTTGACATAAACAAAATAATCACAGTTTCCACGCAACGATAACATATTTACAAACCCAAATGATTTCGAAATACAAACTAGGACAAAACTTATGAAATTTCCAATTGAACTGTTAATACTTAAATCATGACAAACCTCAAGTACATCAAATTAAAACTTCATGAATGAACAAATTTGGTTATGACTTGGAGATTCTAACAGCTTATTCACAGATCAGCAGAACATACTCACAAACAATAATCTATTAACATGCTGTTCATAATAAAACTCCAAGAACAAGTTGAACCAAAAAAACAAGACATGATGCTTTTACTAGATTCAATCCTCATTCTAATCAAGTAGATCAAGCATTAACACTAACCCAAAGCATGAGAGTTATCAATTCAAATCAAAACAAAAATACTAAAACAAGTAGCAATCCAATTCCAAACTGAACACAGATAATTTATCAGTACAACAGTCATCCGTACCTATCGAGCACAGCAGTGGAGTTGTAGTGGCGTTGGATATGTGAGACATGGTTAGATCGCAGGAAGATGGCGGAGCTGACTATGGCATAGCAGGTCGCGGAGAACGTAGAAGTTTGTTGATTACGATGATGTTGAGAGGTTGATGAAACAATGATGGATGAAGGATTAACGATTAGCGGAAGGAGATGGGTTATGGTAATTAGTTGCTGTTTGACAGAATCGAAGAATGAAATAGGTTTGTGATGGTGGTCGAGGTTGCCGGTGGAGGATGAACAGCTTCGCGGATTGTAGGCGGTGGGGTGTTGATGTGCGGAGAGAAGAAGGTTGGAGAAGGGGGATTTTGTGATGGTGTTACGGTGAGAGAGTGTTGATGATAGATGGGATTAGATGGAAGATGGAGGTTGGGTTGTTTGAAGAAAAGGAAACAGGAGGGAGCATCACGCGTGGAAAGAGGGAGAGGGGTAAAAGAGTTACTGTGTTGTTGTTTTTTGTTTTGTTATTAGGAAGAGAAGGATAGAAAGTTAAGGAGAGAAAGATTACTGCATATGCTTTTTGTCTTGGTGTGTCCCCCCATTACAAAGAGATAAAGAAGCTTTAAATAGAGAAAATGAAAAGGAATATTATGATTTCAAAATAAATCCAAGCCGTTCAATATAAATTCAATCTCTATCAATCCGCAAATCATGCTATCAACCAATAAGAATTAAGCAAAGCCTAATTAATATTTTTTGTGACCAAAAAGTCCCTGAATGACCAAAATAAAATAAAAACCTGAAACTATAAAAAATAAATCAATTTAAAATAATTTTTTGAATTTTTTTAAATAAAAAATAAAGACCCAAAGTGATCGAAGACGATAAAAAGAACGGACAAAAATTTATCCGAAAAAATAAAATGAACACGTTAAAATACTCTACATGTCACAAAGATTAAAGAAAAAATATTCAAAAAGAGTAAAAAATAGGAATAAAATGATAATGAAAATACCAGGCTAAACAGACGTTTTACGGTTAAAAACGAGACTTCAAACTGTATCGAAAAACTAAAGCGAGCATACCATCATAATCTATGCGAGATGCAGATTCATAAAATGATCGGTAAAAGGTGAAAACTTGAAATATTTTTCTCGCTAATTTTTCGCACATTGTTGAATCGCTTTTAACAGTTTGTCTATAAAACCAAAATATTTTTATTATCGACATATAAACAACTTGGAGCAATGCAAGAAACGAGTAAAGAGATAAAAATGCATGAAGTGAAATGTCAGGTATTTTTTAACTAAAAGACGATGCAAACTTTGATTTAAACTGACTTTTCTGGTCAACTTAAATACGACTAATGATGCAAAATATGATGAATGAAGATATTTACTAATGATTGTGACCAAATGACAAAATATGGTATGAATGTGCGACTGAAAAAATTAGGGGCGAAATTTAGGGTGCAACAGTTGTGCCTTGATGAATCAGTCTTCGAGAATCCACAATCAACCGTACTTCTGGCTTGAGAGACTCAAAACCTTAATTGAGGCGTGACACCTGATGCTCTTGATTCAGACCTGTCTCTGCATATGAAGCAAAAGAAAACATGAACATACACCTTTGTATGGATTAGAAATTAGTGATACATGGGCTAAAAATGTTCAAAACACTTGACAATCTTCGCATAGTCAATGCTTGAAGGTGAGAGATTAAAATCGACTGTATTTCGTGACCTTGACTTATCTTTAAAAATGCAAAAATAAAAATGGGATCTTAGGTCAAAAATTGGGGTACAACAGGTAGTATTCATTGACGATATTTTGATCTATTCCAAATCCAAAGAGGAACATGCTGAGCATTTGCGAATTATATTGAAAGTGTTGAAAGAGAAGAAGTTATATCTGAAGTTGTCAAAATGTGAGTTCTGGTTAACAAAAGTCATTTTTCTTGGTCATGTTATTTCAGGTGATGGTAGTGCAGTAGATCCATCCAAGGTGGATGCAGTGTTATAGTGGGAACCTCCAAAATCAATTACGAAAATTAGAAGCTTTTTGGGCTTGGCTGGTTATTGAAGAAGATTTATTGAGGGCTTTTCTAAGTTAGCACTTTTGTTAACTCAACTGGATTGTAAAGGCAGAGCGTTTGTATGGGACATCCAATGTGAAGAACATTTTACTGAGCTAAAGAAGAAATTAATGAAGACTTCAATTTTGATATTACCTAATCCTGAAAAATCATTTGTTGTGTATTATGATGCTTCTAAATTGGTTTTAAGTTGTGTGCTCATGCAGAATGATAAAGTGGTAGCTTATGCGTCGAGGCAATTGAGGATTTATGAAAGTAATTATCCTACTCATGATCTAAAACTAGCTGCAGTGGTGTTTGTACTAAATATTTGGAGACATTACCTTAATGGCTCCAGAACTGAAGTGTTTAGTGATCATAAGAGCTTGCGGTATTTATTTGACCAGAAGAAATTGAATATGAGGCAACGAAGATGGCTAGAACTATTAAAGGACTATGATTTCGGCTTAAATTACCATACGGGAAAAACTAATGATGTGGCGGGTGCTTTAAATAGGAAATCAGTACATATGTCTGTTATGATGGTTAGAGAATTAGAATTGATTAAACAATTCAGAGACATGAGTTTAGTGTGTGAAGTGACATTGTAGAGTGTGATGTTGGGAATGTTGAAGATTAACAATGATTTTTTGGATAATATTAAAGATGCTCAGAAGTTATATGTGAAGTTGGTATACTTGATTGTTGGGAGTAACCAGTCTGAGGATGGTGATTTTAAAGTAGATGTCCAAGGTGTGTTGAGATTCTGTGACATAATTTGTATTCTTGATGATGCGGAGATGAGAAAGATGATTCTAGAAGAAAGTCATAGAAGTGGTTTGAGTATTCATCTGAAAGCTAATAATATGTATCATGACTTGAAGAATTTATTTTGGTGGTCCAGTTTGAAATAGGATGTAGCATGTTTTATGTATGCGTGTTTGACTTGCTAGAAGTTGAAAGTCGAACATCATAAACCTGCAGGATTATTGGAACCATTAGATGTTCCGGAGTGGAAGTGGGATAATATTCATGGACTTTATGACGGGGTTTCTAAGTACTCCAAGAGGGCATGATATGATTTAGGTGATTGTTGGTAGGCTAACAAAATCAAATCATTTCATTCCAATTAATATAAGTTTTCCTGTGCCAAAGTCTGCGGAGATTTACATCCGTGTGATTGTGAAACTTCATGGGGTTTCATTAAGTGTTGTATCCAATAGAGATCCAAGATTTACTTCTGGATTTTCAAAGAGTTTGCAGGATGCATTGGGCTCTAAACTGAGATTGAGTTCTGCGTATCATCCACAAACGAATGGTCAGACAAAAAGACTTATTCAGTCATTGGAGGATTTGTTGAGGGCTTGTGTTCTTGAGCACAAAGGTATATGGGATAGCTATCTTCCACTGATTAAGTTCACGTATAATGATAGTTTTCACTCTAGTATTGGGATGGCACCCTTCGAGGCATTGTATGGTCGGAAGTGTAGAACACATTTTTGTTGGTATGAATCTGGAGAGAGCGTAGTACTTGGGCCTGAAATTGTTCGACAGACTACAGAAAAGTGAAGTTAATTCGGGATAAAATGAAAGCTTCACAAAGTAGACAAAAGAGTTATCATAATAAGAGGATGAAGGAACTTGAGTTTCAAGAAGGAGACCATGTACTCTTGAGGGTCACTCTGGTGACCGGTGTTGGACGCACATTGAAATCGTAGAAGCTTACTCCTCAGTTTATTAGTTCGTATCAGATTTTGGACAAAGTGGGAAATGTTGCATATAGAGTGGCCTTACCACCTAATCTGTCAAAATTTGCATGATGTGTTCCATGTGTCGCAACTCCGAAAGTATATTTCAGATCTGTCACATGTGATTTTGATGGATGATGTACAAGTGCGGGATAATCTTACTATGGAAAATGTACCTGTGAGAATCGAGGAACGTGAAATAAAGAAGCTGAGGGGCAAGGAGAATGCTCTTGTAAAAGCAGTTTGGGGAGGACTTGATGGAGAGAACGCGGCGTGGGAATTATAGAGCAAGATCTGAGAGACTTATCCAGAGTTATTCGCATCAAGTAATATTCGAGGACGAAAATCTTTTTAAGTGGGGCGAAGTTGTAACACCCCGATTATTTATTTATTATTTTTAGTCTATTGTTTGTGATTAATTAACGCAATTGTTGATTTGTTGGTGTTTTATGTTGCATAAAATTGAATTAGAGTTGTGTGGAGGATTATTATAATTTAAATTATAATGTGGAAATTATTTATTTTAGAAATAATTATTCAAGAAATAAGAAAAATTAGTTAATTAGATATTATGAGGAAAATAGTCAGGGAAATGTGGTCCTTACATGAGGATTAGTGGGGACAAAGTTAGGATTATGATTTAGGGGTCCAAGGGAAATTCTAGTCATAAGGGGAAAAGAGAGTGAGATCGATCATTTGGAACGATCGTACTCTAAGAAGTTGAATCAAGGAAGGGAGAACAAGCAAGATAGGGAAAATCCATTGTTGGAGCTTAGGGAGTCTTCAATCTAAGGTAAGGAGGGTGGGGTTCCGACTCTCTAATATATGGTATAATAGTGGGTATGTGGTGATATGAATATTAGGTTTTGGTGTAGATTGTTTTTGAAATTGATTGTTATAATCGATTGAAATTGATGTGTAAATTTAAATAGAATTTCCATGTATTATGTTGGTTGAAAATTTTGGAGTTTGGAATGCTATATTATGTTCACAAAATTGCTTTTTGAGTGAAAAATATGATTTCCCGTAGCAGAAAAAAATGCAGGTTTTTGGCTTTCTAACAACGAGGTAACCGGTTACCATTCTGAGGTAACCGGTTCCATCAGAAATTTTTTGAAAATATTGGCTATTGATTTAGTGAAATAATCGATTACCATTCTGAAGTAACCAGTTACATCGTCCAAAAAACTCATAACAGAGGAAAAACAAGGGTGAAGTAACCGGTTACCATCCTGAGGTAACTAGTTACCTTACTGAAACTGGAAGATTTTACAAACTTTAAAAATCAATAACTTTTGACTCGGGTGTCATTTGGCACGCTGTTTAGACCTTTGAAAATAAAAATATTTTCTACAATGTGATATTAATTTTTATGGTAGTAGACGGATATTTTGTTGGAGGAATTATGATGTGTGTGTTGTATGTGTCGTAATGTAAAATATTGTGATTGAATGTATCAGTGTCGTATAAATGATGTATGAAGGATTAGCAGGTTATATTGTAGTATGATGATGTTGCTGTTGGCTTGGAATGACATAATGTTAAGGGCTCATGTCCTGTAATTGCATAATTATGTTGTTGCATGTTGCATGCATGCATTGTTGAGGGCTTATGCCCTGTTGTTGGCCTAGATTGACAAATTGTTGAGGGCTATGCCATGTTGTTGCCGTATTTGGAATTTTGGAGAGGGATTATACCCTGATGGTACCGCATATATTTTAGTCAGTGTCAGTCGCATTTCATAATATTGAATTGTTAATATGATGATGATGATGATGATGATGAGTTGCATAATTGGTATGCGTTGTATGATGGATGTTGATAATTAAACATGTTTGTATGATTATTATGAATTATGATTGATGGTGTAGAATATGTAGTCCTACATGATATATTTGTCGCATACTTATTATTATATAACTTATTATATTATTGTGATATCTCACCCTTCTGTTGGAATGGTGCTTTATATGGAATCGTGCAGATAGTCAAGAGTAGTCTGAGGCTACAGAGTTCAAAAGAGGTTACTCTTCTTAGTTTTAGTTGGCATCAGTGCTCTGATATGTAACACCGGGGAGGGATGAATGCTTGCTTATTTTTCTATTTCGTTGT
>OX451740.1:99140085-99195085 GCA_948472305.1 Vicia faba
GATCTTTCTAACATTTTTGTTTATTTTTTCCATTTATTTTCTTAGACAAATTGTATAGGATGTACAAACAATTGTAATAGCTTAGTGTTTAATTTCTCCCAAGGTTTTATTAAATATTGTAACTGCCCCGAAGCCATGTAATAGCTTAGGGTTTTACTTTTCGCACTTATATTTTATATACATGTATATATAAATGTTAGTTGTATACTAATAAGGTTTGTATGGAAAGATCTAAAATATGACGTTAGAAAACCCTAATTCAAGATAAAATAATTGAACTGAATCACCTTTGCACACTTTGCACCTCTAAGGTAACCTCTCTTTGTTTCCTTGGGAAACATCGTCATGTCCCTCGAAAGTAAGGGTACTTTAGCAAAGACCCTCGATTAAATCATCATAGTCCCTTCAAATAAAGATCATAATCCCGCGATGTCCCTCGAGTTGCCTACGAAAAGATGATATAGTTCTTTGTTGCCTACGAATAATATGATGACAGTCCCTTCAAATTGCTAAAGTATCCTCACAAGTTGCTTTCTATGACCATATGATGACCCTTCGCATGTCCCTTCACATTCAATAGATAGGGCTACCTACCAACTAATGGTATGGATAGCACTATCTCTAAAGGAGAAGTAAAAGAATAAGAAAGACTTTAGTGGGTAAGAACTCTAAATCGCTTGCTCATAACTTCTCTCAAAAAAACATTTTTTCACACATCACTTTCAAAAAAAAATTTCAAAACACTTTGTTCGCATTCTTGAGGACTTATACAAGAATCATTACAAAGTTGGTCGTACTTTGGCTTTTCAAAATATTTTCAAACAAATCATACACACAAAGTAAATTTTCAAAGTGAGCTAACGATTAAGAGCCCGTAGATAACTACGGGTGAAAAGGGTACTAACATCTTCCCTTTTCATAAATTACCCCCCAAACTCAAAATATATCAAGGTCTTTCCTATTATTTTCATCCTTTCCATTGGATAAAGGAAAATTCGGTGGCGACTCTTGCTAACCGCAACATTTGCGATAAAATGCTAAAAAAGTCAGTTCTCCCACCGTATTACAATCAATCTCGAAGTAGCAATAATTTATCTATTTTTTGCGATATAGTTCATTGTGTCAGTCTCGAAGTAACAATGAGTTATCAAACTTATGTTATTTATCCCCTAGGTTGTGATAAATAGGAAAAATATACGTTATAACTTACTATATTAGTCTTGAAGCGTTAGTAATTTAATTTTCAAACTTCTGTTATTTATCCTCTAGGTCGTGGTAAATACATAATTAATTGTGATATAGCTTGTTGCGCTAGTCTCGAAGAAGCAATAAGCTATCTATTTTCAAACTTGTGCTATTTACCTTCTAGGTTATGGTAAATGCACGAAATCTATGATTACTTATTTATTTACTTTGTTATTCAAAACTCTTTTCAAAATATTTTTAAGTCAGTGGTCAAATTCTGAAGTCTTCAATTATTTAATAACCCTTCGATCCGAATATACGAGACCTTCATATTCTCGCATCCTAAATCAAAGAGCGATTAAATAGGGGCAGCTATCATATCCAAAATTCTCCCCACTAGTGTTAATAGTCAATTTATTTTATTTTATCATTATTTCCATTTAATTTTGGTGTTATTATATTTTTGTTTAAAATTATAAATTAACTGATATTTATATTGCATTAGTTGTTTATTTGAAACTCTTGTTTTATATGCGTGGGGGAGGTGTATCTCACAATTTAGTAAGTAAAGGTTCATTTTCTAAAATGGGCCATTAAGGTTTTTTTGGGAAGCCCATTAGATTAGATTTTGTTAACGTTCATTTTACATTCGTTGACTGGAGTCAACATTTGTTTTAAAATATTATTATTATTCAATTTTATTATTATTCTTTTTAGGGTTGACCTAAGGTCAACAGACGTCTAGGCGTTACATTCTTCTTTATTTTACATTATCATTTGTTATTTATTTTTTATTGTTAGAATTTTGACCAAGGGTCAAAATTAGGGTTTCTTAACCCCATGTCTCCAGTTGCGCCCTTATTGGACTCTTCGTCCCTAAGTCAGAAATACAAAGCCCAAAAATCACCAACTTGCAACAAGATCAAATCAAATATTTGGTCAATTTTGATTTTGATTAGATAAAACAAATCTAACACAAGGTAGTCCAGATACATCACAAATATGAATCCTAATCTATTTTACAAACAAATCTGAATCTATTTCTGATTACAAATCTCAATTAAATCCCTAACTAAATCAATTACAGGAAATTCACGAATTGCAACTACTAATCATAATAAATATTTCCTAATCTACACTATTCCTAAAACCTATAAATAGAGACCTAGATTAATTGATCAATGAGAGACACGAAAAAACCCTTGGAGAACTTTTGTTTGCTGCTGCGAATCTCTAAACCATTCACTAAATCTCTCCATCCCTAAAGAGAATTAGGGTTCATCATTAGGATCCTAAGTTATCATAGCTAAGCCTTCATTCAACCTTTACCTGCAAAGAAGTAGAAGAGGGAATCAGAAGAGAAACCAGAAAGAACAGAAAGGAATTAATACAAAAAGAATCATTGCACAGACGGTAACTCTAATTCACTTAGCTTATGGTTTTAATTTTATTGTTATTGTTTTTATTTTATGCATGATTTAAATTTGATTTGGGGTTTTCTAGAAATCTGGGGTTAGGTTTATAGTTGGTTAGGATTAGGGTTCTTGGTGTTTAGGGTTAGGGTTCATCTGGATATACGTTCTGGGTTGGAGATTGCTAGGGTTTATGTAAGAACCCTTGGGTTAGGGTTAGAACACATAGCGTTCATGGGGTTTCTGGGTAAGGGATGGAGTCCCTAGAAGACATTAATCCCAAACGGCGGCCTTCACGGAAGCCTACGATGGTTTGGGATGAAGGATGGATGAAGATATGAATTTCCAGGTTTGGGGTTTGAATGTATGAGTTTTCCTATTGAGCTCCAACCAGAAAACTGGGTTTCTATGGTGATTTAGAGGGTGGCACAGGGTAGCCCAAGGCGGCGCCGCTGGCCAAGGCGATTTCCGGTCGTCGATTTTCTAGAGAGAGGTTAAAGTCTGACCTCTCTCTCTAGAATTTGTTTGGTGTGAGAGAAGGGTTTAGAGAGAGATGAGAAAGAAGAAAAAACGAGGAAATTGGGACGAGGGTGTTTTTATAATCCCTTTGTTTCTCCATGTTCCACGCGTAACATAATCCCTAAGTCAAATGCTCCTCCATAGTTGGCCTCTAGTTTCCCTTTGAGTTAGATCAAATTCTCCTCATGATCTCAGTGCATCATAGCACCCTGCGCTTATCCATACTCCATCAACGGGCTTGAGAGAGAATTATTTGGGCCAAGCCTTGGCTAACCACACACCCCATTTTGCTAACTCAACTAAAATTACACCCTCTAGTTGTTGGACTCTAAAACAATAATTTGGCTTAAGCCCTTGTTGTTCTCACCTCCCTTTTTACTATGCCAATATGAAATCTCACCCCCAGGCGCTATTGCGCTTCAAAACTAGTTTTGGGCTTACGCCCATGTTATCTACACCTGTTTCTACTACCTGAACTAAAAATGCACCCCCCATATTTTAGTTAAATAATTTATTTAATTTATTTATTTAATCAATTTATTTGTTTTATTTATTTGTTTATCTAATTTATTTAATTTATATAATTATCAATTCTTGTCTCATGACATTTTTATCATTTGCATTAAAGTATTTTTCTTTTCATGAATAAATATTGGACTATTATAAAAAAATATTTAATATAGTTTTAATAATAAGAAAAATAATTATTTCTTAACTATTTTTCAAAATACTAACCTTATTTTCTATTATTTCATCAAATATTTGTCTTGCCATTCAAACCTACTTTTTTTTTCAAATTGCATCATGCATTCCAAGACATTCAATCAAATTTAGCATATTTTTCACTAACATATTTCAAATTCAACTTTATTTTTTAAAAAGGATTGTAGATATATTTTCTATTAACCGTGAACTTCGTCCACGACTACGCTATTTTCAAACCCAGACAAGGTTCAAGGATAATTCTAAGATATTTCCACAGTCCATAAAAAAAACTAACCAAACACGTAAGAACTACGAAATTGGACTTTGATTCTTCGTAAGGAGATACGTAATCACGCAGTTAAAACCAAGTTGAGTCCCTTAACTAAAAAACTAAAATTCTTTTCTTAAACATATAGAAACATTAACTATTAAATTCCCATCTTACCCTTAAACCTAAAAGCAGAGCCCCTTGAGAAAAAGGGAGATGAATGGTGCCTAACACTTTCCCTTCATCTAATTGACTTACGAACTTTGAATCTCTATAGAAATTAGGGTTATCCATTATTTCCCCATCCTTAGGATAAAAATTAATGGTGGAGACTCTTTATTTTTTGCCGGTTACGACATCAGAGACTAACACATACATTAGTATGGTGACTAGTATCAGGAGGGTTACCAAGAGGTGAATAACTTGATGATAGGTATCAGTAGGGTTACTGGGAGACAAAAAATAAACAACAGCAAGGGTGTTGGCATCGGTAAGATTACCAACATCGATAGGGTTACCAGATGAAAAACACAGTAAGACCATTATCGTCGGTAGGGTTACCGGGAAGCAATAATCATGTGATTGGAAAGGAAATAATGTGCATCAATATGGTTACCTAAAGACAACAAACATGTGATTGGAAATGTGAAACAAATAATAAGGTTACTGGCATTGATAGGGTTATCGAAAGACGTCAATCAGTAGGGTTACTGGCATCGGTAGGGTTATTGGAAAACACCAATCAGGTGATTGGAAAAAAGGAAAAATAGTAAGGTTATTGGAATTTATAGGGTTACCGAGAAACATCAATCAGGTGATTGAAAAAATGGACAAACAGTAAGGTTACTGGCATCGATAAGGTTACTAGGATACGTTAATCAGGTGATTGTGATGATTAGCATTGAGGATAAGCCTAGTCGAAAGGCTGTTACCGAGTCAGCTAGGGATTAATTTTGGATTTATAATAGTCACTCCCATAGGAATTGATTTTGGACTTTTGCGGGAAGTCCTGAAACTTGGTCTATGCCATGCCATGTGTGCATGCTTCGTGCAAATGCAAGTGTTCATGCGTGAAATGATGCATTTGATGTAGATAGTGGGTTAGAAATGGATTTTGATGGACTACCAATGAGAATTGGGCTTAAGGTTCCAAGAGGTATTAGGATTTATGACCATGCTTGGGTTACAAGGCTTTGTTATGATTCATGCTTATGGGGATAAGATAGATGAATGAGATGATATGAATGGCTCGATGCTAGAGCGAAGTGACTTAATGAATGCATGAAAATGATTTATGATAACTTGGATGTTTTTGATTGGTGCCCCTATGGTGGTTCGTGGATGGTTAAGATTGAGAGGTTGTTTATGTAATAAGGTCGCTTGTCACGCGATGGTAGGGTGTTATATTAGAATTATTTCCTGATACTCATTTCAAACTCGAAGATTACTGAAGTAGGAGAGAGCTTCCTTGGAGATTGTGAAAGTATGAAGAGAACTTGCCCCTTTATAGGTACGATCTTTGAAGAGATTCATCTCAATGTGAGTTTGGAAGTAGTTTGACCATATTGTGCACTTTAGATGGCCGCTCCCACTACCTCAAACTTTGAAAGATTGCACCCTTGATTAATCGACTCTTGGAATGATTAGCCTCTTATGGACCATTTTGAATCGGTTTCCGAGTCACGTAGAGGTCTGCCCCAACATTTGAATTTTGAAAGGTATGCTCCAATCTTTAGGGTCTGAAGGAAATATCCTTAGAAGGAACTTGGATCTCACCATGATGTGATATGAACCTGATAAGGACTTCCCTAGATTAATTTAATCTTAGAATAATTTAATCTTAGAATAATTTCCCCTTAGTCAATAGGATCTTCATGTGATCATTAGGATTTGTTCCTTTGAAGTAGTGGGATCCCCATAGATTCTTTTCCCCTAGTTAAGAGCTTCTTGAAATGGTTTACTTTTGATCGAACCAATGTTGAAATTTCCTTGATGTTAAGTATTGATTTGCGCATAAGATTGTACCTTTCGAAAAGTAGTTCTAACATTATGCACATGCAAAATTTTAAAATCGAAATTTGATATGGAAAATAAATATGGTGTTCAATTGATGAGTACATATGAAGATGTGAAAAACAAATGTGGTTAGCAATAATTTAACAAACATTAGGAGTCAGTTTAACATGAATTTTGCTGAGTATTCTTTCATAGTGAACCTAGCTTCTATTAGGACTTTTAAAGGTTGTAACGTGGCCTGGTTCACGGTTCAAGAAACAAAGTATATAAGGTTTAAATATTATTTAACCCACCCCATTCTCCTTGATGTTCTCCATTCTAAAATTCAATCAACTCAACGGATGCATTCAATCTGCAAGAGAATTTTCGTAGTTGCAATGATGATGAGAAGCATTGATAAGGTTCAAGTACCTGATGGAAGCGTTGATAATCTTTGAGTTTGAAATCACAAGCTCATTTTTCTTTTCTTTTAATCCCTTATTTTTGCATGGACCGATTCTTTTGAAATTGCAATCCATCGGGATGCCCTAACTTTTGCCTAAGTCATTTTTTTTGGATTTTTCCTTTTTGACTTAGCGGGCTTTTTTTATATTTTAAATTCAGCTTTTTAGATTTTTTATTCAAGAACATTATGACTGCCATGTTGACTTTTGTAAGCTTTATCTTCTTTGTTTCCTCGATCTTGGATGATGTACGCGAGGAAGAAGATGTGGTCAGCTTTTTCTTCGTTGTTTCCTCAATCTTTGATGAAGTGCACGAGGAAGATTATGTGTTTAAACATTCTTACTTATATTCACTAATTCTCTTGAGATTTAGAATGCATCATTTAACTAATTGAAATCTACCCTACCCCTAGTTAAGATTGAGGGTTTTTTAGAAAATAGAAAGAACTCCAACTTCTAGCTCGAGGGAGTTGACTATGGATTTACTCCTTATTTCTCCATTATTTGGGGAGTGAAACAATGCCTTACATTGTTAGCTAAGTCTTACTATTAAAAAGCATATGTCATCACAATTCATTTATTTTGTTTATTTACATCATTATCCCTCAAAGTTTGTTAATGGTGAAAATGGAAAGTTGAAAAGTGAAATGGAAAAGTGTTGATTGAATTTTTGTTGTTGTATGGGAAGTGTTGTACCCCAAAATTTTCCCTCTAATTTTCACTCAAGACATACTCCTAGAGGTTCTTAATTGCCCAAGGTTGACCAAGAATTGACCAGACAATTCTCCTTCTAAGGCAATAAACCCCCAACTAGGGTTTCAATTTTCATCAAAATGGATGAGCTTCAAAGGTCTCAAATGCTTTCCATGATACTAATATGTCTTCAATATCATCCATGACAAGTTTCATGCCTTGATCAATAAGCTTGCTCAGTCAATTGCTCAAGTATTGGAAAATCAATTATGATAGGTCAAAAGTCAAATGTGGCCCATGAACAATCAAACTTCAATATTTTTGGTCAACATCAACATTTTGAAGTGATAACAATAATTTGATCAAGGGTTGATCATGATTCTTCAAGAAATGCTCCTAATTCATCAAAAGTCAAAAATGGCAAATTAGGGTTTCCATTGGAAAAGTCAACCAAACTTTGACCAAGCATAACTTTCTCATACTTTATCATAAATTTTCCAACCAAAGCTCATTTTGAAGAGAATCCAATTACCTACAACTTCTCTTCAGCCCCCAAGATCAAGAAATGCACCATTTTAAAGATATGAGCTCAAACATTACAGGTCATTTTCAGAAAGTCAACAAAAGCCAATTTTTTCCAAGACCTTTTACATTAAGATGACATCTTCAAATGCAAAATTGATAAAAAGATGGATTGAAGTAGATATCTTGGGATTTCCAAAAAGTAAAATATCATCACCATGAGATAAAAATTGAGCAAGTTATGGCTTGCCCAAGTTGGGAAAATTTTGGAAATTTCAAGAATGATGCATTGAGCAAGTTTGAACTTTTGAAGCAATGGCTTGTTTTATTAGGCCTCAAACATCTTCCTAAACTTATAAAGAACCTCTAATTTCACTATTGCCTTGCTTTGCATTTTTTAGCTATTTTATTCATATTTATTTTGTTTTTATTCACATAAATACAAGATAAATCATATAAAATAGCAAATGATTGGATCATGACCATTGGGATTTTGTTTTGATTCAATTTCAGGCCCAAAAATTCGTACAAAGAATTTCCAGGTTCATTCATGCATGGAAAGGGCAAGATTTGCAAATATGGAAGCTCTTAAATTGGTTGGATTTTGACAAGAAAACATGGCATTATGACTTGATTCTTTCCATGTTATGTTGTCTCCTCCTTCCATACTATAAGAACAACACATTGGAAAGCCAAAGGGACGAACACAGCACCTAAGGAACCCCTGCCCATTTTGCACAAAAACTCAAAATTGTCAAACCCGAATTGCACATTCTAGTTGTTTTTAGTCCCAAGCAAAGGCTCAAAACCCTTCTTGGAAGCCCCCATAAGCTCTTCCAATCGTTACCAAGCCCTGAAGTACGATAAGATGCCTAATACAGTAGCTCAAGGTTTGCGTTTTTTTAAACTTGCTTTCTTTGATTTATGTAATATAAACATGTTTTAACTAGGAATTACTTACTATCTTCGTGTTTGCAAGCTGTCTATATGTTTGAATTGGCTTTTTGACGTAGGAATCAAGCGTTACCATATCTAGGGTTTGGACCTTATAATTGGGGCTTCCATGGTTAGGCAAAATTAGGCTTGACCACTAACACCATCATGCTCAGGAGAGTGAGGCCAGTTGATTCATGGCCTTACACATAATTTCTATTGCGTATTTGGTTTATTTCAGGGTGTAAAGGTTATAGTGACGGACAAAAATCAGTCACTATAGTTATTTCTACCTAAGACGACGGAGGGCGGTAGGAGATGAATGCGTGGAAGACTCCTACTGGCTCATACAAATCCCGCACGCGTTTTTATTTTTTTTGAATACTTCTGAACAGTTTTTGTATATAATGTTATTTTGTTGTTTGGATTAACGAATGGCCATGTAGCTCGGTTGGCAAGGGAACGCGTGCGTGAGAGGGAGGACCTGGGTTCGAGTCCCAGGTCCAGCATTTTCATATTTTTCTAACAAAACTCATGCAGGTTACATGCTTTGCGTCTCTAGGGGTGTACCATACATCTCCAGATCTTGGCCATCAAACATTCATCTACGTGGATCTAACGCATCAGATGTATGCAGGACACCATGCACTCCTTCAGGCTGGCAGCACAGGATCCAAAGCCAACCTGTGCTATCCACTGGGCCCAAAGTTTTTTCAGAATAACACCCCCTGTTTATTATTTAACTGATGGCCCATTTCATTTGTTTTAATTTTTTTCCTTTTTTTTTCATGCTTACATTTATTTAATTAACCATAAAAAATCAGAAAAAATCACCAAAATATTATATTAGTATTTTTTCTATTAAACTAATTTTGTAAATGATTTAGATAAATATTTTAATTATTTTCTTTAAATTAAAATGAAGTAAAACTTAGGTTTTAATTATATTTAATTACTTTCTTTTCATAATTAAAAAAAAACTTAGACTATTTTTCTTGATTAATTTTTATTTTTTTATAGACTTTAGGATGTTTAATTTAATTATTTTTCTTAATTAAAACAAAAAATCAAACAAAAAACTTCTTGTTTACTTAGAATATTTTAGGTTTCTAGACGCTTCTTTATTTCGCGCCCGTATTTTATATTATATTGTAACTGATCACAATTGTAATAGTTTAGGACTTAAATTCCCGCATTTTTAATTCCGCACTTTACTTTTTGCCCATTATCATGTATCTACACTAAAGCCCTGTAATAGCGTAGGAACCTTTGTTTCTCGCTTTTTTACATTTTTGTATGCTTGTATATAATTGCTAGTAAGTAGGAGTGCATGACAAGATAAAGTCAATTAATCGTTAGATCACTAACCTCAAGATAAATAACTGACAAAACACACTTGTCACACTTATACCCTTAGGGTATTCCTCACTCGGTTGCCTCGAAAATGGTAATGTCCCTCGAACGTAGGGATATCTTAGCAAAGACCCTCGGTATAAAAGTCATCATAAAAGATCATGGTCCCTAAAAGTCCCTCGAGTTGCCTTTCGGTAAATGATCTTGTCCCTCGATGTTGCCTATATGATGACAGTCCCTTCGAACGCTAAGATATCCATACATGTTGCCTTCGATGACCATAACGTCCCTTTCAATAGCCCCTCAACATCCAACGATAGGGCTACCTACTCACAAATAGTAGGATAGCACTATATAAAGGAAAGGAGGAAAATAACATCCTTTTTCGAGTAGGTAGACTGTTCTTAAGTACTTGCTCAAACTTGAAATTTTCACACTTTCAAAAAAATCTTTCTAAAAACGCTTTATCACACTCTTGAGGACTGATACAAGAGTTATCATAAAGAAAATAAAAACTTTCAAAACACACAAACACAAACAATTTTAAAAAATGAGCAAGTACCTAACATCACGTGGAGAACCACAGATGGAAAGGTTGCTAACACCTTCCCTTTCCATAATCTACCCCCGTTACTCAGAAAATCTCGAAAAGGGTCTTTTTCTGTTCTTTTTACCCTTTCCTTTGTTGGATAAAAGAAAATTCGGTGGTGAATCTTGCTTACCGCGATATTTGCAAACAAAAAATGCAAACCAGTATTAAACAGTCGGTTCTGCCACCGTATCACAGAACTGGCGACTCTGCTGGGGATGTATTATAAAAGTGGGGTTTACCTTATGGTCTAGATCATTTCTAAATTGTTTTCTTGTTTGTTTTCTTTACTTTTAAGGGATTGTTTGGGTTACTATAGATCCTACACCCGGATCTGGGGAAACCTTTTAGGTAAGTAGCAATAGATCGCGGAAACTGTGCGGGGTATACCGAAACGGTTGAAGCGATGGCTATATTGATGCGACACTTTGGTTGGTACCGGTAGCCCTTGAGTCAATTAGGGAGAATACGGGGCCACTGCATGGTGTCATGAAGCATCAACTGACCTTAGAACATTTAAATGAACAACTTGTCCATTAAGATGTAGTGAGATGGCCGTCTTTGGTGTATTCCCAAAGTCGACATATACTCGATGCTACACTCATTGAGACTTGACTCCTGAGTTTTGTTTGGTTGCGAGTTAGTCACCTATCAAACAAAGCTTGTGGGAAAGGTCAGTTATATTGAGATCCCTTAGAACCCAGTTACTATTTATAGGACAGGTTGAACCAATCCAACTTCAAGAGGGTATGATCGTAAAACCCATGCAAGCCTTAAACTTAAGGTTTTGGTGTGATTTTCTTGTGCTTGCTGTATATGTGATTTCTTAGCATAATCATGACATCATAACATGGCATATCATACTAACTATTTCAAGGATTTTCTAGGGATTATCTTTGTTTTGTTTTGTAGGACATGACATCCGCTCGCAGGAACACTATCCAAATCAACCTTGTGAAAGTGCATCCTCAACTCAAGGAATTAGCATCAAGAATTCCTGAAATCTCTCCCTTAACTGAAAAACATGGTCGACTTATCAACTTGGTCACTTCAACCCCTGATGAAGAAATGTTAAAGGTGCTCTTTCAGTTCGTTGACCCGTTGCACCACTGCTTCACTTTTTCGGATTACCAGTTAGTGCCTACTATGGAGGAGTTTTCTCAGTTATTGGGGGTACCTATCCTTAATCAGCCACCATTCAAGGGTATGGAAAGAGACCCAAAGCCTGAAGAGATTGCTCAGGCTCTGTCTTTACAACGGTATGATGTAAAGGCAAATTGGGAAACCAGAAGAAGTGTCCAAGGATTTCCAACTAAGTTTTTATTTGAGAAAGCTCGCCATTTTTGGGATAGCCTGGATTTACAAGATTTTGAAGAAGTGTTGGCCCTTCTCATATATGGGATGGTACTATTCCCTAACACGGACCAATTCATAGATGTGAATGCGATTAAGATTTTTCTGTCGCATAATTCGATGCCTACCTTACTTGGGGATATTCTACACTCTCTACATACTCGCACTCTAAAGAGAAGAGGGAACCTTCTATGTTGCACTCCTCTATTGGCTAGGTGGTTTATTTATCACCTACCCCGGTCTATTCTGAGAAGTGAGCAGGGTATGAGATGGTCTCATAGGCTGATGTCCCTTACACATTCAGATATTCATTGGTGTTCGCGATCCTTAGAGAATGTTACCATCATTGATCGCTTTGGGGAATTCCCTAATGTCCCTCTCTTAGGAATTAGGGGAGGAATCACTTATAATCCTTGTTTAGCATTGCGATAGTTTGGTTATGCTATAAGGGATGGTCCTCACAACACACTCATCAAAGGAATCATCTTTGACTATGAGAATGATGTTCAGGATTATCGCAAGAGGTTCATTCGAGCTTGGGGCATGATAAACAATGTTGATATCAAGACACTAGGACACAAGAATTCCATCCCTCTTGAGCCTTACCTTAAATGGGTGCGAGCTCGAGCTCAATGTCTTATGATGCCTTACCCCTCTATCTTTCATGTGATTGTGGAGCCAATTGCTGAAGGAGACACTCCTTACGTTGTTCTTCATCCTGATATGCCCACTGATTTGGAGGAGCTACGGAAGTCCTGGATCTAACTCAAAGAAGAACGGGATACCTTTGAAACCAAATTCTACGCCAGTGAGAAGAAGGTTTTAGAGCTCACCAGATTACTTCACGAGGAGAGGAATATAAATGCCTACATTGCACCGAAGAGGATGCACCCATGGGAAACTTGAGTCTTCTTTTTCTTGGAGAACTTTATTGTTGCTTTGTTCCCTTTGTAAGCCCAAAAAGCATTATTGTGGTCAATAAAATATATTAACGTTTATTCTCTTTCTGTTTAAGCAAATTTGAGTCTTAGAAATCCTTGAAAACATTGCATACATATATCATACATATCATTGCATAAGCAGGTTTCTCATCCTCTTCGCTGTTTATTTCAGCAATGGCTCTAGAACAAACAGTGAAGGATCTACAGACTCAGAATGCCCAGTTCCAACAAATGATCATGGCTCTGACCAAGGGGAAAGAAGAACTGAAAGCCCTGCTTATTAAAGGAAAGAAGAAGCCAAAGAAGCCAACTAGGTTAGTGAATCTTGGAAGAAGGATCAGAGGACCAGTGTAGCGAGCCTCTAAACTGGTAACTTCATCAAAGGAAGGAAACAGTCAGGAAGAGGAAACAAGAGAGGAAGACTCCAGTCCAACAAAATCTGATGGTGAAACTGACTATGATGAGGAGCAGTATCCTCCTGTTGATGAAAAATACAAACAACTGGAGGATCGTTTGAATGCAATGCAGGTCCAGAAGGTACCGGGTCTGGAATTTGAAGAGCTAGGTTTAGTCTCTGGGGTTGTCATCCCAAAAAAGTTCAAGGTGTCAGTGTTTGCCAAATATGATGGGGTCTCATGTCCCAAAATGCACCTTCGATATTATGTGAGGAAGATACAGCCTCACACTGTTGACAAGGACTTATGGGTCCACTTCTTTCAGGATAGTCTGTCCGAAACTCAACTAGAATGGTTTTACCAGCTGGAAAAGGCCAATATTAATAATTGGGAAGACCTGGCTGCTACTTTCTACAAGCAGTATCAGTACAATGCAGACCTTTCTCCCACCCGTACTCAACTACAAAGTATGTCTATGGGTTTGAGCGAGGGCTTTAAGGACTATGCTCAGAAGTGGAGGGACTTAGCAGGAAGAGTTCAACCTCCCCAGTCGGAAAGGGAGCTAGTGGATATGTTTCTGGGTACCCTGTCTGGTCCATTTTTTAATCACCTGATTAGAAGCTCCTCATCCGACTTCACTGAATTAATTCTGACAGGAGAAAGGGTGGAAGCTGGAATTAGGAGTAGTAAGATCCAAAAGGATGCATCTTCCAGTGCCGTAAGGAAGCCATTTGTTGGGAAGAAAGAGGTTAGTGTTGTGTACCATCAAAGGAATCAGGACAGAACTGAACGTCGTCCAGCGGTAGGGGCTGTCATGATCTCTAAGCCTGCACCTACTCAACAAAAGAATAGTCAGCCGAGAATAGAAAGGACGGTAAGATAGTTTACCTGAATAAACATGACTCTATCTCTAGTCTTTCTACACTTACTGAAGTTTAATCTGGTAACTTTGAAGGAAGCTCCGAAGAATCCCAACACAGTCTCTCCTCACTACAACCCTAATGCTCATTGTGCTTATCATCCAGAAAGTCCAGGCCATGATACCAACAATTGATGGGCTTTGAAAAACAAGGTGCAAGACCTTCTCGAGGCGAAGGAAATTGAATTTGATGCCCCTGAGATTCCAAATGTTATCACTGCTCCTATGCCCAAGCACGGTCGTGGTTTTAATGTCATCGAAGATGATGTGTTTGTTACTACTGTTGAAGAGCTTGTTACTCCTCTTATGACCGTTAAGTGGAACTTGTTAAAGGTCAGTTTATTTTCGAGTTGTGGCAAAGGTTGCCACCTTTGTGTATCTCTTCCGAATGGTTGTCATTTGTTGAAGGCAGGTGTTCAGCGCCTGATGGATGATAGAGAGATTTTGTTTGAGAAGACTCCCATTCCAACCATTCTGTGCAAGGATGTTTCAATAATAACCATTTCCACCAATCCTCCCAGGGTCTCCACCAAAAGACCCGTCAGGATTACATCTGTTCGAAGGTGACTCCACTAATAATTACTATGCCAGGGCCAATCCCATACTCCTCAGACAAAACTGTTCCATGGAACTATGGGGGTGACATCTACTACCACGACGTCAAGCAAGATTGGCTGGCTGATGAAGACCAGGTTTCCGAGAAGGCTGATCCCGACATTAGCCACATTGTTGGAACCAGCAAAATAATCAGAAGTGGAAGAGTGTTCTCCCCCCGAGATTTCTCCCCCGAAAGTTGTTATTTGTCCTGTAATCATTCCTACTTTTGTTCCTACTGATATTACTACTACAATTCCTGTGATTACTCCTGCTGACACCCCTATCACCGAGTCGACCGAGACTCGGGGCAAAGACATATTGATTGAGCCTGTCCAGAAAAAGGCGCATTCAATATCTATCCCAGAGGTTTCCAAGAAGGAAATGGAAGAAATTTTGAAAATTATAAAGAAGAGCGACTACAATGTAGTCGAACACTGGGGCAGACCCCTTCAAAGATTTCTATGCTAGCCTTATTGTTGTGCTTTGAAGCTCATGTGAAGGCTTTGGTGAAGTTCCTGAAGATGGCCCATGTGCCACAGGAAACCTTTATTGAACAATTTGAAGATTGTGTGGCTAGTTTGACGGCTGACAATGGTTTGGGTTTCTCTGATGCTGATCTGACACCCAGAGGGAGAAAACACAATGATGCGTTGCATGTTTCTGTCGAGTGCAGGGGCACTACTTTAGCCCAAGACCTAGTAGATACTGGTTCATCATTGAACGTGCTGCCTAAGAAAGCTCTGGATAAACTAGACTGTGAAGTTTTGACTTTGAAGCCCAGCAACATAGTGGTGAGGGCTTTCGATGGTTCGAAGAGAATGATGCATAAGTAGGTGGACATCCCCATCAAAGTCGGTTCTCAGACTTTCAACTCTACCTTCTACGTGATGGATATCAGACCATCCTATTCTTATTTATCGGATCGCCCTTGGATCAATGGGGCAGGAGCTGTCACATCTACTCTGCATCAGATGATGAAGTACCCGGTAAAAGGAAAGATTGTCACGGTACACGATGAAGAAGAATACATGGTCAGTCACCTGAACTCCTTCAGGTACGTAGAAATAGATGATGAGTTCATCGAGACTCTGTGTTAGAATTTCGAAGAGGTGCGTAAGACTATGGCTGCAGCTGAAGTTGTCACCAATCTGCCAAATACCACCAGACCTCCCTTGAAGATGGATTCTCTCAAGGATGCAAAAGCAGTTATTGAAGAAGGTGGGTCTACCATCTGGGGTCATCTCCCTGACATTCTATACAAGTCTGATAAGTTTGTCTTGGGTTTCTCTTCAGGGGCTCAAAGGGTTGTTCGTCGTGCTCGTGCTGGAGGACCTCCCCTACGCATCAGCAATCACGGGGTCAACGCCTTAGAAGACGGTGATAGTGACGATGACATGGACACCTGGATCTTCCCTACTACCAACGGTGGACCCAATAACTTGACCGAAAGAGACTTTTTACCAATTACTTTTATTTAGAAGTAATTGTCTTTGTGATACGGTGGGAGAACTGACTTGGGGTTTTGCGTTTTGTGTTCGCAAATGTTTCGGTTTAGCAAGAGTCGCCACCGACTTTTTATTTTATCCTAAGGAAAGGTCAAAAAGCACAGGAAAGACCTTTGAGATGTTTTCTTGGGTTCAGGGAGTAGATTATGAAAAGGGAAGGTGCAAGAACTCTTTTCATCCATGGTTATCCATGGGCTCTTAGTTACTTGTTTAGATCACTTGCTTTGCTTTTCCAATTGTTTGAAATGGTGCTTTGTGTGTGGTTTTGAAAGATGTTTTGAAAAGAGGCCATCATTGTGGCAACCTTTGTAATGATTCTTGTTTGAATGTATACAAAGGGGTTTTTGTCTTTTGAAAAGATTTCAATGTTTTGAAAGTTTGTTTTGGGAAATGTTTTGAAATTGTGTTGTGAAGTGTGTTTGAAAATAGCAAGGATGTTTTTGCAAGCTTTTTGATCAAGTAACTAAGAGTTGTCTACCCTATTTTACTCAAAGATCTTTCTTATGTTTTTAACCCTTTTGACAGTGTTATTTCACCATTGTATTTGGTGAACAACCTTGTGTTAGGATGTTAAACAGGACAGGCGCGGGTCATCGTATAGACCATGATAGCAATTGTGTTAAGTATCTTTGACAATTTTCTTGAGGGACTTGATCATTTTTGTTTAGGCAACCAAGATAGCATCATCGAGGGACTATGATCTTTTGTTTTGTTTTTGTTTTGCCAAAGTACCCAACATGCATAACATGACCCATTTTTGAAGGCAACAAGTGGATTGTAACCCTAGGGGTGCAAGTGTGCACTGTGTTTGATTTTCATTCATTTTTGTCTTTGATTAGGTCAAGCTATTTGTTAATTTGGATTTTTGCATACAAACCCTAATTCTCTAATCATGGCATAATTGAAAGCGTAAAGTGCGAGAATTTAAAATTCTAAGCTATTACAACATGATTATGGAGATGGGGGTACAACTTTGAATGGGGTATTTGACAAGAAATATAAACCCTAATTTACTATTACATCCAAATTGAATTTAATTGCATGAATAATAAAATGGACAATATTTAAATAACAAAATAAATAAATATCAAATAATATGTATTATGCAAAAAAGAAGTTTTTGTTTGTTTATGTATGTAAAGGTATTTTTTATGTAAAAAAGTATAAAGAAATAAATAAGAAAAGATTAATTTTATTTTTTTAAGGGTAAACCCTAATTTCTTTAAGAAAATAAATACTATATATTATTTATATACAAAAATATATTAATATGTGTAAAAATGAAATATACTTAAAAAAAGGTATTTTTTGGTATTAATAATAATAAAAATAAAAATGTAATATTTTTGTATTTTTATTCTATATATTAAATGTATTAAATATGTATAATATAAAATAAAATATATAAAAAAATAAATTATATTTTTAATAATATTTTCAGTGTGAATAAAAATTTTTAAAAAAAAAGTATGATTGTAAATATTTTTCAAGTCTTAATAATATAAAAGAATATTTAAATGCTTTTAATGTTAGAAAAAATTAAAATAAAATGCCAAATAAATTAAAAAAAATATGAAAATATTTTTAAGCATTTATTATATTTGGAAATAAATAAACAAAATCAGAAAAGAAATCAAAAATGCAAAAATGTGAAAATATAAGAAATTGGGCCAGGGGGTGCAAAAATGAAAATGGGAGGTGTTAGAAGCAAGCCAGGCCAGACCCATCCCAAGCCAACTTCATCTTCAACCTTTAGACTGAAACGCGCGCGTGCCCTGGTTCAAATGCTAGATCCTGTATACGTGATCTTTTGCAAAAACTCACAACATCAAACTTGTAGAGAATTTCAATACGATTCTAACCATATAAAGCATTAATCCTAACTCTCAAAGACCAGAGAGAATTTCTCTGGCCCTAAAATCTGACCTAGTTTTTTCAGCATATTCATAGATGAAATTCTCCTAGCACACTTAATATAAATGAAAGTTGAGCATATGTATGGCTTCCTAGCATTGAATACTATATTTTTTATTCACAAACCTAAGGCTAAATGTTCCTAAATGGAGAGATAGAAAGTGAAGAAAAACCTATTTCAGTTGGATTCGTGTAGGGCAATGCAGTTCTTCTCAACAAGTTTTGAGGTGTCTGGTAGCTTGCCTGAACTTCACTTGATCTTTTCCAATAGCTAGCTTGCCTTGAATGTCCCTGAATCAACCTATAGAACTCAACCTGTACAAGCTTGAAATGAAAATGGTGAACATTGTAAATGGAGTTACAGTTGGTAATGGAGGTTTGGGATAGCTTGAGTGAGTTGAATGGAAGGTGTTTGAAGTAAAAAGGGGCAAAACGCACGACCCAAATGAGCTATGACACTCAAGTTGCAGCACCTGCCCTGTTTTGCCAAAGAAGTGTGATTTCTGGCTATGAGGTGCTTAGGGGCTCAAACACTCGTGTATCTTGCTCAAAGGGTTGTGTGAAAGTTGTTTGAAATGTTTGTGTAAGTTCACAATGGCTGGTTTTCAAGTTGTGTGGATTTTGACAAGTTGCTTGTTTTTTAAGTAAGAATGGGAAGTTGTGATTACATGCCTGTACAAGCCATCAAATATGCTGCATACAATCCTCTTGGTCCCTTAAATTTGTGGATTTTATTTGTCTTTTGAGATCTTGGCTCTATGCTCAAAGATCATGGTTTGACATAAAGCACACTTTTGCAAAAATGGGAATTTGCCTTTTTCTACTTAAGGCCTAATCTTGTGTACAATATCCAAATGGCCAAAACAAAAGCTTAGACTGATAGATTTACATTTAATTAAGGAGTGTGAAGTGGTTTAGAGGCCTGCAAACTAGTACAAGGCATGCTGGTTTGAAAATGCCACATGAGTGAACATGAATTTGCCATGGATACAAAGTGAGTTTTTGCCAACTTCAAGCATTCGATTCTCCCTAACCACAAATGTGTTTGAGGAGTTCTTGGACAAATTGGAAAGCTTGCAACATTCTCTATAATCCATATTTGAAATGCAACTTGAGACTCCAAGTGGAACTATGTGAAAAATGGCCAAGAAGATAGGTCAAAATCCTGCCTAAACTTGGGCAAAATTTCACTAAGTTAAAAGTTTTAGGGACCCTTGTTCCAAAAATCATAACTTGAGATCCAAGCTTCTTTTGAGAAAACTTTGTGAATAAAAGTTGTAGACTTTGTGGAGGACTACAACTTTCATGTTGTAAGTTTTGTTTGAATCCATTTTCATCATGATGAAAATGTGGGACAAAGTTAGGAAAAATTAAGAAAATTTCATAACTTAGAAAAATTATAAGATGAAAATTTTCAATTTCAAACCCTAATTTACAATTTTGGGTTTCTTGATGAAAAAGTTTCATAATTTGACACATCTTGATGAAAAATGACCCTTGGCACTTGATTTTGACCAAAAAGTCAAAGTTTGACTTTTCAGTGTACAGTCAAATTTTGATCAGTTGACTAAAAAATTCATTTGTCAATCCCATGCATTTTAGAGCTTTTGAACTTGTTGAATAGGTCACGATGATGCCATTGATTCCTTGAGTCCATGGTTGAGCCTAATTTGCCATTGGCTAGGTCAAACAGTCAAAAATTGCCTTTGTACAGTCAAAACCCTAAAAATGACCATTTTGCCCTTTTGGTGATCTGATCAAATTTCATGTGGAATTATGGTCCAAACTTGATCCAATGATTCATATGAGTTCATAATGTTGATGTGGGTCAAAATTCATGAGGTTTGACTGTAAATTGGCCACAGTTGACTTTTTCCCCAATACAACTGATTTCTAGGTCAACTGTCCAATTGACTGGGCAAAAATTTGATTCAAGGCTTGGAACTTGGTATGGACAAACTTATGAGTCCAAAAAGAAGTATGAAAGTCAATTTGAGAATTGAAGGTCCAAAAATCCCTGTGCAAACTCAAACCCTAGTTTAGGTCATCAGTGCAAGGAGATGTCTTGAGCAGAGCAAACCCTAGCTTGATCTTGAGTTCCAAGAGCCTTGTGATGAGAAATGTTGATAAAATGAGAGAGAAAATTTTTGGGTACAACAGTTGCCTCTGTTCAATCTTCTTGAACCTGAAGAGTTAGATTGGCAAGTTTGCCTGTCCTAACTCGAAGGTAAAAGAGGATTGGACACTAGAGTGCCCGTAAATTTGCACTCGTCAACAATGTAGCTGAGGGAATGGGCTTAAAGATGCCATTTGGAGATGGTAGAATCTTGCTGGAGATGGGCTTAGAGATGCCATCCAAAATTTGTTTGTTGAAAAACAGTAGAATGAACATCAGAATGGTATCGGAATTTGGAACGTATCTGAGTTGTATCTGGAGACTAGGTTTGTATGAGCAAAGGAATGGAGTCTGTGTCTAGAGCATATCCGAGCTATAACTATATTTGATTCTTGAATGAATATCATAATGACTGTTGTGTATGGAGTGTATTTGTATTCTAAATGGGTAACAGAGAAACATCGGTGTATGGAGCATCTATGTGTTAGGGATAAATTCTGAATGAGTGACAAAATGGCAACCACGTCTAGAGCGTATTTGGATTGTATCTGAAGTTGAGATCTGTATGAATAGCAGAATGACTTCTGTGTTTGGAGTGTATCCGTACTGTAACTGGGATCCGGACAAGTGACAGAATGACTTCCGTGTCTGAAGTGTATCTGAACTTGAAGTTGATAGTTGAATCCGAATGACAAATATAATGGCTTCCGTGTCTGGAGCGTATCTAGTCTTTATCTGATTGCTGGAGTCTGAATAAGTAGTAGAATGACCACCGTGTCTGGGGTGTATCCATACTGTATCTTGACTTGAAATTCTGAATAAGTAATAGAATGACCGCCGTGTCTGGGGTGTATCCATATTGTATCTAAAATCTATGATTAGTTGTTAATGATAGCTTTTTAATCTTATCCTGAAAAGGGTAGAATGTTAGCTAAAGCACAAAGTTATGTTGCATGATATGTATGATGCAATAAAATATGTTCTATTAATGAATGTAATGGATGTGCATGTAAGCTGAGTAGCTGTCTTGCTGAGAAAAATAAATCCTTGATAACTGGAGATAATGAAATCTTTGACTGCAGCCGAAGAAAGTAAATCCTTGACTGATGCTGGGGATTCTAAAAAAATCTTTGATTGTTGAGAATGAGAAAGTAAATCCTTGACCGATGCTGAGGATTCTAAAAAATCTTTGATTGTTGAGAATGAGAAATCCTGGGACCACTGTTGGGGATTGAAAATCCTTGGTGACTTGTGGGGATTAACAAGAGTTTTGACAACTTCTGCGGGGAATGAGGATTCTTCATGACCTTCCTTGGGAAATAAGGAAAAATACGACGACCTCTACTGGAGAATTAAAACCTGGGAGGCTTCAAATAGAGAAACAGGAACTAGAATCTTCGTTCTGTTGGGAAATAACTCTATGGGGGGAGTGTTTATTCTGCCGGGGAAGTCAGGGGCTTGGGTTGTATGCTAATCTACTTAGGAATTATCCTAGTTGGGGATAAAACAAAAAGTTAATTGTTATCTGGTTGATTCTCAGACTTTTTAGATAACCTGCTGGGGAAGTTGGGGAAAACGAAATGGTTCCCGCTGGGGATTGATAGTTGGAAATTTGACTCCGCTGGGGAAGAAGGTTTCATCTTCGATGAGGGTCTGTAGTTCAAAGTTTTCGGGCTCCACTGGGGATCGGGAGTTTAGAGACTTAACTCTTATGGGAATTTTAAAATTTAACTCCGCTGGAGATATGTACCTCAAGGTTTTAGCTTTGTTGAGGATCTGAATGACATACTGTAGGGGACTTCTTCTGGAATAGCCTAAAGATGTTTTCCTACCCTTTCGACCTACCAGTAATTATCCTTTCTCATTTCGTTTTATTTGTAAGCAATGATTATATTCAAATGCATATGCCTATTTAACAAACCATTGGACGTTTTCAAATAAAACATAAGTGTAAAAAGAAAGGAAAGGCAAGAAAATTTCTGCACTTTGAAGTATTTTTGTATTAACTTTTGTAAGTATTCTGTACAAAGGATACAGACATCCTAGTAAGAGAATGTTGTCGTAAAAATTGAGAAAAATTTTATACAAAGAAGGATGGCTATGTGTAACAATTCCATGGGGTTCCCATTCTGCTATAGCCTTCACAACTCTGAGTATCTTGTCCATTCGTTGCTTCGTCCAAAAGTGACTGGATTGATCATGAGCCCGGAGTTTGGTCGTGAAGAGATTGTCCTTAAAGTGATCCGACGAGACATAGCCATACGCTTTAATTCCCTAACTTTGGCCTGGACCGCCCTTTCGGGTTTTTAGTCCACCGGGAAACCCTTTTTGCCCAAGTTGCCCTTTCGGGTTTTCAACTTGCCGGGTGTACATATTTTTTTCATTTATCCCTAATTTTTGCCTGAATCGCCCTTTCGGGTTTTCGATTCACCGGGATGCCCATTTTTGCCCAAGTCGCCCTTTCGGATTTTCAACTTGTCAGGTCATTTATGTGTAGTATCTTTTGACTATGTCTGCGTTCGCAGGGTGCGGCAAGTCGTCGTCGTCCATGGTGGTCATAATCATTGCCCCACCAGAAAAGATGTTCTTGATCACAAATGGTCCTTCGTAAGTAGGAGTCTACTTGCCCCTGGGATCACTTTGCGGAAAGATGATCCGCTTGATTACAAGATCTCTGACTTGATATACCTGACGCCTGAATTTCTTGTTAAAATCTTTGATCATCCGTTTTTGATACGTCTGACCATGACAAACAGTAGTAAGTCGCTTCTCGTCGATCAAGTTAAGTTGATCAAGCTGGGTCTGAATCCAATCGTCTTCATTCAAAGCAGTATACTTCATGATCCTCAAGGAAGGAATCTGAACTTCCATAGGTAAAACAGCCTCCATGCCATATACCAAAGAAAAGGGGGTTTCCCCAGTTGAAGTACGCGTCGTGGTACGATATCTATGTAGAGAAAACGGTAACATCTCATGCCAGTCCTTGTAGGTGACTGTCATCTTTTGAATGATCTTCTTGATATTTTTGTTCGCGGCTTCAACAACACCGTTCATCTTTGGCCGATAGGGAGATGAATTGTGATGTTGAATCTTCAATTGCTCGCACAGAGCGGTGATCACAGTGTTATTCAGATTTTTACCGTTGTCCGTGATGATCCTGTCGGGGATACCATACCGGCATATGAGGTTCTGCTTGATGAAGCGGGCAACCACATTCTTTGTGACTGAGGGGAAGGAAGTTTCTTCGACCCATTTGGTAAAGTAATCAATAGCGACCAAGATGAAGCGATGTCCATTGGATGTTGTGGGCTTTATCTCTCCAATCATGTCAATTCCCCACATCGCGAATGGCCAAGGAGCTGTCAGAACATTGAGAGAAACTGGAGGAATATGTACCTTGTCAACATAGACTTGACATTTGTGACAAGTACGAGAATGTTGATGACAATCAGCTTCCATGGTAGACCAGTAGTAGCCTGCCCTTAGAATCTTCTTAGCCATCGTATGTCCGCTCAGGTGGGTGCCAAAGGTGCCACTGTATTTCGGTCATGATCAAATATGCTTCAACCTTGTCCACACAACGAAGTAGAACACAATCATGGATGCGCTTATAAAGGATACCATTGATCAGGAAGAACTTGGCATCAAATCTCCTTAAGAACTTTTTGTCATTGACTGAAGCTCCTTCAGGGTATTCTCGAGTATGGAGATATCTTTTGATTTCATGAAACCAGGGTTGTTCCACTACTTCTTCGGTATTAATCTCATGACAGTGCGCAGGTTCGTCCATTCGTTCGATGGTGATTTGGGGAGCCTCATTATCCCAATTGAGTTTAAACATGGAAGACATTGTAGCCAGAGTATTTGCTAGCTGATTTTCTTTTTGCGGGAAATGCTCAAAGGTAATCTGCTCGAAATGAGGCAACAATGTCAAGACATGTTCTTTGTATGGGATAAGATTAGGATGTTTAGTGTCCCACTCTCCTTTGATTTGACTGATAACCAAAGCTGAGTCCCCAAATACGACCAAAGATTTGATTCCCAAGTCAATAGCAGCCTTGAGACCAAAGATGCAAGCTTCATATTCGGCCATGTTGTTGGTGCAGCTGAAGCAAAGTCTAGCAGTGAAAGGTGTATGGAAACCTTCCGGAGAAATAAGTACCGCACTGATACTGTTTCCAAGTGCATTTGAAGCACCATCAAAGTACAGGGTCCATTGGGATCCTTGTTCAGGTCCGTCATACGGTCCGTTACCTTCAATGTTGTCCAATGTCATGATGTCCTCGTCAGGGAAGTCAAATCTCATAGATTGGTAATCTTCGAAGGCTTGATGAGCTAGATGGTCAGCTAGTACACTCCCCTTTATAGCTTTTTGGGTTGTGTACTTGATATCATATTCTGTCAGGATCATTTGCCATCTAGCGATTCTTCCAGATAAAGCAGGCTTCTCGAAGATATACTTGATCGGATCCATTTTAGAAATCAACAAAGTGGTATGTGTCAACATATACTGCCTTAGCCGGCGAGCAACCTATACCAAAGCGCAGCAATTTTTCTCGAGAAGTGAGTAGCGAGTCTCACAGTCGGTAAACTTTTTGCTAAGGTAATAAATGGCATGCTCTTTTCGGCCAGACTCGTCATGTTGGCCCAGTACGCACCCTATTGAGTTATCCAAAACAGTCAGATACATGATTAACGACCTTCCTTCGACGGGTGGCATCAAGATAGGAGGTTCCAGCAAATACTCCTTGATCTTATCAAAAGCAACTTGACAATCATTGTTCCATTATACCACCTGATCTTTCTTCAACAACTTGAAGATTGGCTCACATGTAGATGTTAGGTGAGAGATGAACCTTGCAATATAGTTTAAGCGTCCCAAGAATCCTCTAACCTCCTTTTCAGTGCGGAGGGCAGGCATTTCTTGTATAGCTTTGACTTTAGAAGGATCAACCTCAATGCCCTTGTTGTTGACGATAAATCCTAAAAGTTTACCAGACCTGACTCCAAAAGTGAACTTGCTAGGGTTCAATCTGAGCTTATATTCCTTCAATCTGACAAACAGCTTTTGCATATGATCAAGGTGTTCTTCTTCTGTCTGTGAACGGGCTATCATGTCGTCTACGTAGACTTCGATCTCATGATGTATCATATCATGAAACAAAGCTACCATGGCTCGCTGATAGGTTGCCCCGACATTCTTCAATCCGAATGGCATCACTTTGTAGCAGAAGGTACCCCACTGCGTAACAAAAGTAGTCTTATCCATGTCCTCGGGGGCCATTTTGATCTGGTTATATCCCGAGAATCCATCCATGAAGGAAAATACCTTGTGTTGAGCTGTATTGTCAACCAAGATGTCAATGTGCGGTAGTGGAAAATCATCTTTAGGGCTAGCCCTCTTTAAGTCTCGATAGTCCACACACATTCTGACTTTGCCGTCCTTTTTAGGCACGAGCACGATTTTAGCAACCCATTGGGGATAGGAAGTAACAGCCAGAAAGGCAGCATTAATTTCTTCATCACCTCAGCTTTGATCTTTTTAGACATGTCGGGCTTCATTCGGCGGACCTTTTGTTTGATTGGTGGACAGTCTTCTCTTGTAGGGATACGGTGAACCACAATATCCGTATCTAGTCCCGGCATGTCTTCATAGGACCAGGCAAAGATCTCAACATATTCATTCAACAGCTGAACTAGACGCTCTTTGACACTTGGCTCCAGGTTGGCACCCACCTTAACCTCTTCCTTGTCTTCCTTTGTTCCCAGATTGATGGTTTCTAGCAACTCTTCATGGGGAAGAATAGCCCTCTCTTCTTGTTGCAAAAGTCTGGCTAACTCTCCAGGTACTTCACAGTCTTCATCACCTTCGTACTCGGCATGATTGACCAAATCTTCAGAGTCACCAAAGGCTAAAGCAGAATAGTCACCCATGGAATCCGAAGTGGATGAGTACCTGCATTTTGTGAGTGTGTGTGTGTGTAAGGGAAGCCATCCTTAAACAAAACAAAATGTAAAAGGAAAGAAAATGAACACAACAGTTTATAGATGAAAACGTCCAATGATTCACTTAAAAATGGCATATGATAATGAAGACATCAAGCCCTTACAAATGGACCTATATGCCACGGGTAAGGCATAAGGTGAAAATAGTGTACGAATTATTTAATTATTATAGACCAAAATAGGAAATTGTTCAAAGATAAATTACTGGTTGATGAAAGTGATGGGAACGAAGTCTTTCACTTCCCAGTTGCTTAATCCTCCTTCGACGGTTGGAAAGATCCAATCTTCAAAGTTGTCTTCTTCATCATCGTCTTCTAAGGAGTTAATTCCATGGTGAGTGATTTTTACGGGTGGTCCTCCAGCCCGAGAGCGACGCACAACTTTCTGGCCAGCAGTAGTAAAACCTAGTCCAAACTTGTCCATCTTGTGAGGAAAATCAGGTAGTTGCCACCACACTGTACTCCTTCCTTCTTTGATTACAGCCTCCGCATCTTTGAGGGATGCCATCCTAGACACAGGCTTGGGAATGATAGGCACATCAGTCATTATCTTTGCAACTGCGACTTTGGGAGAAACTTCTTCAAAATGTTAGAAAGGCGTTTCTATGAATCGCCATCTAACTCCATATAGCGGAAGGAGTTAAGGTGACTTATCATATACTCTTCCTCACCGTGCACTGTTATAATGTTACCCTTTACTGGGTATTTTATCATTTGGTGTAAAGAGGAAGTGACTGCCCCAGCGTTGTGGATCCATGGCCTCCCCAACAAGCATGAATATGAAGGACGGATGTCCATCACATAAAAAGTAGAGTTTAAAATTTATGTGCCCACTTTGACTGGAATGTCCACTTCTCCGTGAACCATCCTTTTAGAACCTTCGAAGGCTCTAACAACGATGTTACTGGGCTTTAGGGTCAGACATTCACAGTCCAATTTGTCCAACGCCTTTTTCAGTAGAACATTTAAAGATGAACCGGTGTCAACCAGAACATGGGCAAGTATGGTCCCTCTGCATTCCACCGAGACATGCAGCGCGTCGTTGTGCTTCCTTCCCTTAAGAGTCAAATCAGCTTCAGAAAAACCAAGGCCATTATGGGCAGTAAGGCTAGCCACGCACTCTTGAAACTGGTCAGCAGAAGTTTCTTGAGGCACGTGTGCCGTCTTTAGAAATTTGATCAAGGCTTTAGCATGAGCCTCAGAGCAGAGTATGAGAGCCAGCATGGAGATTTTTGAAGGGGTTTGCCCTAGCTGCTCCACGACATCGTAGTCTCTCTTCTTGATTATATTTAAGATTTCTTCCATCTCTTTCTGGGTGGTCTCGGGGATTACCACAGTCTGAGCCTTCGTCCTGATAGGCGCTTCTAGTATCCCCTTACCTTTGGTAGTAACATCAGAGGGTCTAAATTCAAGAGCATCACGTTCTTCAATTACCGGGCTTTGCACAGATGGCTTGACAGGTACAGAAACTCTCGAGGGTCCGAAGACTGCCCATGGAGGAGCAATCTCCGGAGAGAAGATCCTTCCGCTGCGAGTTATCTTGCTTGTTCCCGAAATATTCCCTATATCAGAGGTTTCATCATTGGAATTCTCTTGGACTGATTCAATCTGCTTGATACCATGGTAGAAGATTTCTCCTCCGTAGTTCCATGGTATCGTCTTGTTAGATTTATACGGGACAGGCCCCAGCATGGTGATTTTCAATGACACAAACTTAGGATCAGGCGTAATCTTAACAGGCCTTTTGCAGGTCTTGGAAAGATCGTCGGAGATGGTTATTATGGCAATGTCATTGGTTGGAGTATCAAAGGTAGCAGGAGTAACATGAGTGATAGTATCAATAGGAGTCTTTTGAAAGAGGATCTCTTGGGTATCCATCAAGCGTTGGATGCCTGATTTCAACAGTGGGCAGTCAGCAGCTTGCAAGTTTGAACAGAAGTAACAGTCTTTTCCACAGCCTAGGAATATTCCGACTTTCATCAAATTCACTTTAATCACTGGTAACAGAGTCATTAATTCATTAACAGTGGTGACATGAAGATCTTCCATAACGGCATGGACATTATGACCGTGCTTCGGCATTGGGGCAGAAATCACATTCGGCTTTTCGGGCGCATCAAATTCTACCTCCTTGGTGTCTATCAAGTCTTGGATCTTGTTTTTAAGAGCCCAACAGTTGTTGTTATCATGCCCTACACTGTTAGAGTGGTATGCACATTTTGCATTGGAGTGATAATAAGGAGAAGAGGTATTAGGGTTTTTCAGAGCTTCTTTCAAGTTGGTGAGATTCAGCTTTAACAGGTGAGGGGGGACTTGAGCTGGTGTCATGTTGATTCGGGTGAATTGCCGTTGTGGCCTTTCTACCCTTTGATGATTAGCTCTTGGTTGATTGCTTCGAGGCTGATCGGTTGAAGAGTTTTGGATCATCACAGCCCCCACCGTACGTCGACGCTCCGTTCTTCCTTGATTTTTCTGGGAATAAACAGCAAAAGCTTCTTTCTTGGCTGGGAAGGTCTTCTTAACAGCAGTGGAAGCAGAAGCATCCTTCTGAATTTTACAACTCTTAATGCCAGCCTCGACCCTTTCACCGGTCAGAATTAACTCGGTGAATTCTGCAGATGAACTCCCAATTAAATGATTGAAGAATGGACCTGACATAGTACCTAAAAACATGTCAACCAACTCTTTATCCGACAATGGTGGTTGCACCCTTCCAGCCAAATCCCGCCACTTCTGGGCATACTGCTTAAATCCCTCATTAGAGGCCATACCCATACTTTGTAGCTGAGTACGAGTAGGCGCTAAATCTGCATTGTATTGGTATTGTCGGTAGAAAGCAGCAACTAAGTCTTCCCAGTTGTGAACATCATATCTCTCAAGTTGATAGAACCAGTCCAATTGTGTGCCTGACAAGCTATCTTGAAAAAAGTGGACCCAAAGATCCTTATCAGAGGAGTGAGGTTGGATTTTTCTGACGTAGGATCTCAGATGCATCTTCGGACAGGACAAACCGTCATACTTAGCAAATGTAGGAACTTTGAACTTGGGAGGAGTGACGATCCCAACGACCAACCCTAGTTCTTCGAAATCTAAACCAGGTACCCTTTGCAACTCCATGGCTGCCAACTGATCCTCAAGATTTTTATACTTATCATCCGCCAGGGGATATTGTTGTTCGGAGTAATCTTCATCCTCTTCCTCTTCCTCTTCTTCAACTTCCGATTCGGAAGGCATCGCAGCTCCTTTTCCTTTACCAAACCCTTCATCAGACGTCGAGGGGAACTCGAGAACCTTTCTAGCCTGGTTCTCAAACCTTATCCCCATAGTGGCCATATCGGTCCTTTTCTTCTTTTTCTCTTTATCTTTCTCCAACAGTTCTTTAAGGTCCTCTTGACCCTTTGCTAAGGTCATGAGGAGTTGCTGGAATTGTGAATTCTGTGCTTGCAGATCCTTAACCATCTGCTCCAAATCCATCTTGCTGAAATAAACAGCAGAAAGATAAGGAAACCTGGTGTGAAGACCTGTTTATGCATATGATGAATGATATGTTATTCATGTAATACATTCAAGGATTCATAAATTCAAATTTGTTGCAAACAAAAAGAACACACGTCATATTAAGAAGAAATTTGTTAGTACATAAATTCCCCAAGGGCAAAATATTACAAAATTCTTAATGTAAAAAGACATTGTGCATCCTCTTTGGTGCGATGTAAGTATTAAGAGTTTCCTCCTCATGAAGTCGGCGGGTAAGTTCCAAAACCTTCTTCTCACATGCATAGAAGCTGGCTTCAAAAGTATTTTGTTCTTCCTTGAGTTGTACCCAACTCTTTTGTAATTCTTCCAATGATGTTGGCATGTCTGGATGTAGGAGGGTGTATGGAACCTCTCCTTCCATAACAGGCTCTTTGATCACGGGGAGAATGTGGGGGTATGGCATCATAAGACTCTGGGCGCGGGTTCATACCCACTTGAGATAAGGCTCAAGGGGGATGGAATTCTTGTGCCCCAGTGTCTTACTATCCACTTTGTTGGGCATCCTCCAAGCTCGGATAAACCTTTGTCGAAGTCCTTGCGCATCATTGTCGGAGTCAAAAACCAAGTCAGGAATCAGCATATCATGAGGGCCATCCATTCGAGCATATCCAAATTGTCTTAGAGCTAAACAGGGGTTATAGGTAATGCCTCCCCTAATGCCAAGTAGTGGGACATTAGGGAATTCTCCACAACGATCAATGATGACGACATTTTATATGGACCGAGAACACCAATGAACATCAGAATGTGTGAGGGTCATCAACCGTTGTGACCACCTTAAACCCTGCTCATTCTTCAAAACTGTTTGGGGAAGGTGAGAAATAAACCACCTTGCCAGAAGAGGAGTACAACACATGAGAACACCTCTTTTCCTCATTGTTCGTGTGTAAAATGAGTGTAGGATGTCCCCAAGCAATGTAGGTACAGGATTCTGAGATATGAAAATCTTGACAGCGTTCATATCTATAAGCTGATCAGGGTTTGGGAACAAGACCAACCCATAGATGAGGAGTGCCACAATCTCTTCAAAAGCTTATAGATCTAGAGAATTCCAACAGTCTCGTGCCTTCTCAAACAGAAACTTTTCCAAGAAACCCTTGACACCACTTCTGGTTTCCCAATGACCTTTGATATCAGATGGTTGCTAGTGTAAGACTCGAGCAACATCTTCAGGCTTTGGTTCTCTTTCCGTACCGTTATAGGGTAGTTGATGGAGAATAGGAATCCTCGGGTGTTGAGAAAATTCCTCCAAAGTAGGTAGTAGTTGGTAATCAGGGAATGTGAAACAGTGGTGTAGGGGGTCAAAGAACTGGAAGAGAACTTTCACCATGTCTTCTTCAATGTTGGAGTTGACCAAGTTGAGAAGTCTACCATGTCTTTCACTGAAGAGAGAATTCTCTGGAATCTTGAAAGTAATCTCCTTGAGCTGAGGAGGGATTCTCACAAGGTTGACTTGAATTGTTTTCCTGCGAAGAGATTCCATGACCTACAAAACAAGAACAAAGATGAAGATCTGAACCCTTGAAATGGTTAGTGGATGCTTATGATGCTTTATGATGTTCATGATGTATGCACAAGCACATGTACAAGCAAATCACACAAGATCCTAGTTTCAGGCTTGCATGAGGTTTCATAGGTAAGTACCCTCTTGAAGTTAGTTGGCTCAACCTGTCATATAAATAGTAACCGGGTTCTAAGGAGCTCAATATCACTGGATTATTTTCTGTGTTCATTGTTTTGGTTTAGCCACTTAACTGGCGACCAAAATATTCCAAGAAAACAACCCTCAACGAGTGTAGTATCGATTATCTACCAACTTCGGAATGCACCAAAGCCGGTCATCTCACTAACCCTAATAAGGGCAAGATGGTCAAGTAAGGTTCTAAGAGTTCATTAGTGCTTCATGACATCACTCAGCGGCCCCGTATTCTCTTTTATTGACTCAAAGGCTACCGGTACTCACAAATATGTCGCACTAATATAGCTATTGCTTCAACCATGTCGGTATACCCCACACAGTTTCCACAATGTATTGCTATTTACCTATGAATGTTTCCCAAAAATCTGGGTGGAGGATTCAAAACCCAAACAAGAGAACCAAATGTAAAGCAATCAAAGCAAACAAGATAATCATGCAAAGGTGATCTAAACCCTAAGGTTACTCCACTTTCAAAACATATCCCTAGCAGAGTCGCCAGTTTTGTGATACAGTGGGAGAACTGACTTGAGGTTTTGCGTTTTGTGTTTGCAAATGTTTTGGTTTAGCAAGAGTCGCCACCGACTTTTTATTTTATCCTAAGGAAAGGTCAAAAAGCACATGAAAGACCTTTGAGATGTTTTCTTGGGTTCGGGGAGTAGATTATGAAAAGGGAAGGTGCAAGCACCCTTTTCATCCATGGTTATCCATGGGCTCTTAGTTACTTGTTTAGATCACTTGCTTTGCTTTTCCAATTGTTTGAAATGGTGCTTTGTGTGTGGTTTTGAAAGATGTTTTGAAAAGAGGCCATCGTTGTGGCAACCTTTGTAATGATTCTTGTTTGAATGTATACAAAGGGGTTTTTGTCTTTTGAAAAGATTTCAATGTTTTGAAAGTTTGTTTTGGGAAATGTTTTGAAATTGTGTTGTGAAGTGTGTTTGAAAATAGCAAGGATGTTTTTGCAAGCTTTTTGATCAAGTAACTAAGAGTTGTCTACCCTATTTTACTCAAAGATCTTTCTTATGTTTTAACCCTTTTGACAGTGTTATTTAACCATTGTATTTGGTGAACAACCTTGTGTTAGGATGTTAAACGGGACAGGCGCGGGTCATCGTATAGACCATGATAGAAATTGTGTTAAGTATCTTTGGCAATTTTCTTGAGGGACTTGATCATTTTTGTTTAGGCAACCAAGATAGCGTCATCGAGGGACTATGATCTTTTGTTTTGTTTTTGTTTTGCCAAAGTACCCAACATGCATAACATGGCCCATTTTTGAAGGCAACAAGTGGATTATAACCCTAGGGGTGCAAGTGTGCATTGTGTTTGATTAACAAACATCGTTGACTACTTAATTGACCTAGTAGTCTTCTCAAAAGCTACGTCTGATGAAAGGCTATTTCAACAATTTCCTCAGAAAGATGTCCTCACAAGACCTTCTCTGGTTCAGTCAGATCGACACTAAGACCTCTCTGATTCCTATTCCAGTTGAAGATATTCTAAGACTTTTGTCGTGTTCAGTTAAATCGATCCTAAGATTTTTCTGATTCTTATCCAGTCAAAGTTAATTAAAGACCTTCTCTGGTTCAGTCAGATCGATACTAAGATCTCTCTGGTTCCTGTCCCAGTTGAAGATATTCCAAGACTTTTGTCTGGTTCAGTTAAATCGATCCTAAAATTTTTCTGATTCTTATCTAGTCAAAGTTAATTAAAGACCTTCTCTGGTTCAATCAGATTGAAACTAAGATCTCCCTGATTCTTATTCTAGTTGAAGATATTCCAAGACTTTCGTCTGGTTCAGTTAAATTGATCCTAAGATTTTTCTGATTCTTATCCTGTCAAAGTTAATTAAAGACCTTCTCTGGTTCAGTCAGATCAACACTAAAATCTCTCTGATTCTTATTCCAATTGAAGATATTCCAAGACTTTCGTCTGGTTTAGTTAAATCGGTCCTAAGATATTTCTGATTCTTATCCAGTCAAAGTTAATTAAAGACCTTTTTTTGGTTCAGTTAAATCGATCCTAAGATTTTTCTGATTCTTATCCAGTCAAAGTTAATTAAAGACCTTCTCTGGTTCAGTCAGATCGACACTAAGATCTCCCTGTTTCTTATTCCAGTTGAAGATATTCCAAGAATTCTTGTTTGGTTCAGTTAAATCGATCCTAAGATTTTTTTGATTCTTATCCAGTCAAAGTTGATTAAAGACCTTTTTCTGGTTCAGTTAAATCGATCCTAAGATTTTTCTGATTCTTATCCAGTCAAAGATAAACCAAGACCTCTGTTGGTTTAGTTTGAATCGACCATTGATTTGTTACTGACTCTTTTCCGGTAGACCTTTTTCTGGTTCAGTTAAATCGACACTAAGATTTTTCTGATTCTTATCCAGTCAGAGATAAATCAAGACCTATGCTGTTGGAGAAACTGCAAAGCCTGGAGTATGGCCAGATGACAGTTTAGTCTCATTTCCCCAGTAAGTCGCTGTGAAGCTTGGAATACGACCAGATAGAGTTAGCCTTATCATCCTCGGCAAGTCACTGCGAAGCCTGGATCCTGACCAGACAGTTCACTTTCGTCTCTTCAGTCAAGGGATGACTCCCTAGTAGAGTAATGGACAACCGAAGCTCCTAGACACTATTCCCCTAAAAACTATTCCCCAACAGACTCCTCCTCGGACAGTAGGAACATGAATCCCCACAAAGAGACTCCTTATGAAGTCAGCATCTATTTTGGATGGCATATTTAAGACCATCTCCGACGACTCTCCGTCATATTGCTCGGATGGCATCTTTAAGCCCATCTCCGACAGTCTTCTGTCATCTTTTCCAAATGGAATTTGTAAGCCCATTCCTGATATTATTCACCAACAGTCTCACTTCGGGCGAGTGCAAATTTCTGGGCACTCTAGTGATCAATCATCTTCCACCTTCAGATCACGAAAGGCAGACAAGCCAATCTACATCCTCAGGTCTAAGAAGATTGAACAGGGGCAGCTGTTGTACCACAAAAATTTTCCTCCCATTTTCACACAAGACATACTCCTAGAGGTTCTCAATGCTCAAGGTTGACCAAGAATTGACCAGACAATTCTCCTTCTAAGGTAATGAACCCCCAACTAGGGTTTCAATTTTCAGTAAGATGGATGAGCTCCAAAGGTCTCAAATGCTTTAAATGGTCCTAATATGTCTTCAAGATCATTTATGCCAAGTTTCATGCCTTGCTCAATAAGCTTGCTCAGTCAATTGCTCAAGTATTGGAAAATCAACTATGCTAGATCAAAAGTCAACTATGGCCCATGAACAGTCAAACTTCAAGATTTTTGGTCAACATCAACATTTTGAAGTGATAACCATCATTTTATCAAGGGTTGATCATGATTCCTCAAGAAATGCTCATAATTCATCAAAAGTCAAAAATGGCAAATTAGGGTTTCTATAGGAAAAGTCAACCAAACTTTGACCAAGCATAACTTTCTCATACTTTACCAGAAATTTTCCAAAAAAAGCTCATTTTGAAGAGAATCCAATTCCATACAACTTCTCTTCATCCCCAAAGATCAAGAAATTCACCATTTGAAAGATATGAGCTCAAACATTACAGGTCATTTTCAGAAAGTCAACAAAAGACACTTTTTTCCAAGACCTTGTACATCAATATAACATCTTCAAATGAAAAATTGATCAAAAGAGGGATTGAATTAGACATATTGGGCTTTCCAAAAAGTACAAGACCATCATCATGAAATAAAAACTGAGCAAGTTATGGCTTGCCCAAGTTGGGAAAATTTTGGAAGTTTCAAGAATGATGCATTGAGAAAGTTTGAACTTTTGAAGCAATGGCTTGTTTTCTTAGGCCTCAAACATATTCCTAAACTTATAAAGGACCTATAATTTCACTCTTTCCTTGCTTTGCATTTTTTAGCTATTTTATTCACATAAATACAAGATAAATCATATAAAATAGCAAATGATTGGATCATGACCATTGGGCTTTTGTTTTGATTCAATTTTAGGCCCACAAATTCGTACAAAGAATGTACAGGTTCATTCATGCATTGAAAGGGAAAGATTTGCAAATATGGAAGCTTTTAAATTGGTTGGATTTTGACATGATATCATGGCATTATGACTTGATTCTTTCCATGTTATGTTGTCTCCTCCTTCCATACTATAAGAAAAACGCATTGGCAAGCCAAAGGGACGAACACAGAACCTAAGGAACCCCTGCCCATTTTGCATAAAAACTCAAAATTGTCAAACCCGGATTGCACATTCAGTTGTTTTTAGTCCCAAGCAAAGGCTCAAAAACCTTCTTGGAAGCCCCCTGAAGCTCTTCCAATCATTACCAGGCCCTGAAGCACGATAAGACGCCAAATACAGTAGCTCAAGGTTTGCCTTTTTTAAAAAACTTTCTTTCTTTGATTTATGTAATATAAACATGTTTTAACCAGGAATTACTTACTATCTTCGTGTTTGCAAGTTGTCTGTATGTTTGAATTGGCTTTTTGACATAGGAATCAAGCGTTACAATATCTAGGGTTTGGACCTTAGAATTGGGGCTTCCATGGTTAGGCAAAATGAGGCTTGACCACTGACACTGTCATGCTCAAGAGAGTGAGGCCGATCGATTCATGGCCTTACACATAATTTCTATTGCGTATTTGGTTTATTTCAGGGTGCAAAGGTTGTAGTGACGGACAAAAATCTATCACTATAAGTATTTCTACCTTAGATGATGGAGGGAGGTAGGAGATGAATGCGTGGCAGACTCCTACTGGCTCATTCAAATCCAACGCGCGTTTTTATTTTTTTAATACTTCTGAACATTTTTTGTATATAATTTTATTTTGTTGTTTGGATTAGCGAATGGTCATGTAGCTCAGTTGGCAAGGGAACGTGTGCGTGAGAGGGATGACTTGGGTTCGAGTCCCAGGTCCAGCATTTTCATATTTTTCTAACAAAACTCATGCAGGTTACATGCTCTGCGTCTCCAGTGGTGTACCATACATCTCCATATCTTGGCCATCAAACATTCACCTACGTGGATCTAACGCATCAGATGTGTGTAGGCCATCATGCACTCCTTCAGGCTGGTAGCACAAGATCTAAAGCCAACCTGGGCTATCCACTGGGCCCAACGTTTTTTCATAATAACACCCCTTGTTTATTATTTAACACCTGGCCCATTTCATTTGTTTTATTTTTTTTCTTTTTTTTCTTGCTTACATTTATTTAATTAACCATAAAAAAAGTCAGAAAAAATCACCAAAATATTAGATTACTATTTTTTCTATTAAACTAATTTTGTAAATGATTTAGATAAATATTTTAATTATTTTCTTTAAATTAAAATGAAGTAGAACTTAGGTTTTAATTAGATATAATTACTTTCTTTTCATAATAAAAAACAAAAAAACTTAGAATATTTTTCTTAATTAATTTTTATTTTTTATAGACTTTAGGATGTTTAATTTAATTATTTTTCTTAATTAAAACAAAAAATCAAACAAAAAAGTTCTTGTTTACTTAGAATATTTTAGGTTTCTAGATGCTGCTTTATTTCACACGTGCATTTTATATTATATTGTAACTGATCACAGTTGTAATCGTTTAGGACTTAAATTCCCGCATTTTAAATTCCGCACTTTACTTTTCGCCCATTATTATATATCTACACCAAAGCCCTGTAATAGCGTAGGAACCTTTATTTCTCGCTTTTTTACATTTTTGTATGCTTGTATATAATTGCTAGTAAGTAGGAGTGCATGACAAGATAAAGTCAATTAATCGTTAGATCACTAACCTCAAGATAAATAACTGAAAAAACACACTTCTCACACTTACACCCTTAGGGTATTCCTCACTCGGTTTCCTCGGAAATGGTCATTGTGATCGGTGGATCTGGAACTGACTGTTTAACGCTGGTTCGCGAAATGTCGCGGAAGCAAGAGTCGCCACCGTCTTTTATTTTCTCCAAATGGAAAGGACAAAAGCACAGAAAAATTCCTTATAGAGATTGCTCTCGGTTCGGGAGGTAGATTATAGAAAGGGAAGGTGTTAGCACCCTTTCTATCCATGGTTATCCATGGGCTCTTAGATACTTGCTCACTTGTGTTTTTAAAAATGGTTTGTTTGCTTTTCAATGTGGGTTTTAAAAAGTTTCTTTGAAAATTCCAGTTAGACTCTTGTATCGGTCCTCAAGAGTGTTTGAAAAATTGCTTTCGAAAGCTTTTTTTGAAAATGTGTTGGTGTGAAAAGTATTTTTGATTTTATTTTGAAATTTAGAGCAAGTATCTACGAGAACATACCTACCCTAAGGAATTCGTCTGTGTAAATGTCCTTTAAAGTAGTGTCATCCCACCATTGAGAGGTAGGTAGCACCACCGTTGGAGGTGTTCGGGTCAATTCGAGGTTCGGGACATGGTGATCACCAGAGCAATGGGAAGACACCTTAGAAGCTACCCTCATGCCAGGTTCCCGGATCATGAGGACTTACTAAGACATCCTCTACTCGACGATCACCTTTCGAGGCAAGGCAACAGTGAGGCGTACCCTAGGGGTGGTGTGTGCGATTTGTGTGTCATGTTCATTTGCATTTATCTTGTCATGTTATTGGTGTTCTACGCTTGTTTTTATTTTTGTCCATACATTCTTTCATGCCTTTGATTAACAGTTTGAAAAGTTGCAAGAAAAATAAATTCTAAGCTATTACAAATGGCGCGGGTCCACATCGCCAAAATTAAACCAGGACCCGATTTGACAGAAAATAAAGAAATAAAGTAAAGAATTAAAAGTGCAAGAAATTAATTACATGGCTTCGGGAGAGATACATAAATATTAAAAGAAATAAAACAAAATAAATATGCGAATAAGAATTAAATCGAAACGAGGGCGTTGGACCCTTTTTGCAAAATTAAAATTACTGAGGAATTAGTTAAAATTAAAAGAAAGAAAGAACTTGTTTTTTTGGTATTTTTAGTATTTTAGGATTTAATAGAAAAAAAGAATTAATTAAAATAAATACTAACCCTAATTCTAGTGGCTTTTAATTTATTAAGAAAATATTGAATTTTAACCTAAATTAACCCTAATTTTTATATACAAATTTAATTATGAAAATAAATAAAATAAATAATATTATTTATGAAAGAAAAATAAAAAGGGTGAAAAATTATTAATTAAACCTAATTCTATGTTTTTTAGATTTTATTATGAAAAGAATTAAAATTACAACCTAATTTAAAACTAAATAATTATATACAATTTATTTATGGAAAATATTAAAACAAAAATATTTATTATATTTTTCCTCTTTTCTGATTTTTTTGATTTTTAGGTGTTTTTGATATTTTGTGAAAATAACAAATTAATTAAACAAATAATAATTAAAAGCAAATAGAAAATAAAATAAAAAATATTATGGCAAACCTAGGGGGGTTGTAGTCCCCAACATGGAGGTATAGCCCAAGCAATTCAGGCCCAAACAAGCCTGACTTCGTTGACTTTCTCCAGGGAGCATGCTGGCGCGTTGACTGGGACTACCATGTGCCTTGGATCTGAGCCTTTGATTTGATTCCATTGGACGCGTGGACGACTGGATCTTGGAAGTGTATGGTGGTCTTTGTTATTGAAACTGCATATGAATCTTTATTGAAAAATAATATGGAAGTAACGAAGACCTGGGGCTCGAACCCAGGTCATGCACTTTACCAGTCACTATGCTTGCCAGTGGAGCCAGATGCGCGTGTTGTATATATAATAACTGAAGAATAATATAATGAGAAAATAATGGTTAGTGGAAATCAGCGCGCGAAATTTAAACTAGCCTATCACATCTTGCCACGAGTTCATCTTCTTCGTTGGTTTTTTATTTTCCTGAAATACAAACATCATGAGCAACGGTTTTCACATGTTCTCTTAAGCCACTTTATGGAAAATAGCGACTAGCCCTATGACGCTCATAAATTGAGCGCGAGGGTAGCTTCTTCTTCGTCCAGACATGCTGATTACAACCATGGCATCGTGGTAGGCTGATTTTACATTATCTAAAAACCCCTAATTCGAAACTCTGCAAACCCTAAAAAGCGACAATGGCGAAATCGTGTATAGCACAAAAAAATACAATTAAACATATGGGTTAGCTTCAGAATTGCATAAGGAGTATGAATCAATGAACAAAATGTCATGAGGATGCCTGCAAATCAAAATACGAATATGCATTTTTCATGAAATATTTCGAGTTCTGTATACCGATTCTTTGAGTTTTGATGAATGTTTTTGATTGGGAATTGTTCTATGAAGCTTCAGCAAGCTAATGAAACAAAAATCGTGCCTTGAATCAACCTAAAACCTGATTTTCAGTTTTGAGTTTTTAACAAAATTTCAAGTTTTTGTTTTCAGGTTTCTGAGCAGCTGCGTGGGTAATGGCATTAGGGTTGTGTTTCTTGTATATGTAGGAGTGAATTAGGTTAAGAATTCTGACCAAAAAGCTTGGCATTCATGACTTTGAAAGATTTGATTTTTAAGATCTTTTTCAAATATTTTTCCATGTGCTTTTGTACAAATCATGCTCAATTCTCTCCAAATCTTTCCATATTGGATCATGCACGAGTTATTGAGTGGATTTCATGCAAAAAAGGATTGTAAAACTTAGGTTAAATATTTTCCATGTATTTAATTTGATTTAAATGAATTATTATAAATAAAAATTCAAATAAATAAATAAAAAATGAAGAAATACTTCCCTTTGGGCCAAGTGGTCGTGCACATGCCATGGATGATGAATTATGGAAGAAAAATGGGCCCATTAGCAATTTTAGGTCATTTGAATCAATGTTGACTTTTCAAAATATCCAAAAGTTTCCCAACTTCCACAAGGCATAACTTGCTCAATTTTTAAGCTTTTCTCATGTTCTTTGACATTTTGGAAAGGTCTTTGAGTCCTCTAACCAATGTATTTGGTCCCATGTCATTTTGATTTACCAATCTCAAGTTATGGCCTTTGACTTAAAGTCCCTTTTTGTTGACTTTTGAAAATGACCTATAATGTTGAAATTGATAACTTTTTGTGAGAGCATTTCTTGGACTTGGAATATGAAGATGAGTTGTAGGAAATGTCTTTCTCTTCAAAATGAGCTTTGGATGGAATTTTTCTGATAATCCATGTGAAAGTTATGCCCTGGTCAATTTACAATTGACTTTTTCAACTGTCCAAATAAGGAAACTTTTGCCTCTTGATGATTTTTGAGCCAAGCTTTGAGAATCATGATCAAGCATTGATCAAATGATCTTTGTGGCTTCAAAATGAGATGTTGACCAAAAATTTGAACTTTTGACTGCCAAATGACCATTTTGCCCCTACAGTTGATTGTAGTGCAATTAGGGTTTTCACTGTGCAATTTTGTGCTGAAAGTCTTGAAACTTGATATGAGGATACTTGACCATATTTGTAAGCATGTGGGACTTGATTGGGTTCTTGAAAACTTCAATTTCTTGATCAGAACACAAACCCTAATTTTGACTGCTTAGGAGGCCCTTACACTGTGCAACCCTTGGGGAGATTTTGAAGCATGACTTGGCAATTTCTTGGAGAATATGGGAGGGAAAATTTTGGGGTACAACAGTTTCCCCTGTTCAATCTTCTTAGACCTGAGGATGCAGATTGGCTGACGTGCCTTTCGTAATCCGAGGGTAGAAGATGATTGAACACTAGAGTGCCCAGAAATTTGCGCTCACATAGTAGCAGTGTGATGGTGGAATGGGCTTATAGATGCCATTTGGAGATTGATGGATAGGATGATGGGATTATAGATGCCATCTGGATGTTGCTCGCATAAGAGATTCCTTAGCGAAAACCTGTATACCTGCAAAAGAAAAATGAGTACCTGACCCGTTGCGGGAGCTGGTTTCAGATGCTTGGTATAGATATGTCCTGACTGGTTACAGGAACTGAGTCTGGAGCTTCAAAAGGTGATGAATGAAACAGGGGTGGTTACTACCTCAGCATGAACAGTGAGAGAACCTTGGGTGACTTTAACTTCAACAACGCTCGTTGAGAAAATCTTGGTGGGAATTACCGTCTTTGCAGTATCGGGAAGAGAACCAGAGGAAATTATAATCTGAAAGGGAATTATATCTCACGCACCATCGGGGAGAGAACCGTAGGAAATTATAACCTAAAAGGGAATTACATCTCACGCACCGTCGGGGAGAGAACCATAGGAAATTATAACCTGAAAGGGAATTATATCTCACGCACCGTCGGGGAGAGGACCATAGGAAATTATAACCTAAAAGGGAATTACATCTCACGCACCTTCGGGGAGAGGACCATAGGAAATTATAACCTAAAAGGGAATTACATCTCACGCACCGTCGGGGAGAGGACCATAGGAAATTATAACCTAAAAGGGAATTACATCTCACGCACCGTCGGGGAGAGGACCATAGGAAATTATAACCTAAAAGGGAATTACATCTCACGCACCGTCGGGGAGAGGACCATAGGAAATTATAACCTAAAAGGGAATTACATCTCACGCACCGTCGGGGAGAGGACCATAGGAAATTATAACCTAAAAGGGAATTACGTCTCACGCACCGTCGGGGAGAGGACCATAGGAAATTATAACCTAAAAGGGAATTACATCTCACGCACCGTCGGGGAGAGGACCATAGGAAATTATAACCTAAAAGGGAATTACAACTCACGCACCGTCGGGGAGAGGACCATAGGAAATTATAACCTAAAAGGGAATTACATCTCACGCACCGTCGGGGAGAGGACCATAGGAAATTATAACCTAAAAGGGAATTACATCTCACGCACCGTCGGGGAGAGGACCATAGGAAATTATAACCTAAAAGGGAATTACGTCTCACGCACCGTCGGGGAGAGGACCATAGGAAATTATAACCTAAAATAACTTCTACTGAGTCTTCATCAGAAAAATCTGTTGGGAATCGATTTAGCTGGACTAGAGAAGGCCTTGGACTGGATAAGAAATCTTTTGAGTCGATTAACTTAACCGGTCTAGGTCTTGAAATATGATGGAGAATTTAGCTGAATCTTTCCTGAAAGGTAACGGTCAGTCATATGCAATGCATGATATGGATCAAGCAATGATGTTCTCAACATAAATGAGATTTGTATGATATGATGCGTCTATGCATGCTATAATGATGTATGTGATGTTTATGTATGTTTTCGTTTAGGAAATTAAATCCTTGACGGGTGCCGGGAATTCACTCCTGGGCTGATGTTGAAAAATAAGCTTTTTCTTCCGCTGGGGATAATAGCTGCAAGAATACCGATAGGAGAAGATAGCTCCGTTGGGGAATAAACTTGGCGAATGGAATATTCTGCGGGGAGAAAGGTACTCTGACGACCTTGCTGGGGAGTGATACTCTGTGGGGAGAGAGATACTTGGTTGAATTGTTGATAATAACTTGCTGGGGATATCTTTGTTGTATTGGAAGTGCTGATAGACTTTGCTGGGGATAAGAAAGAACTGTGTTGACGACGACCTTTCCGTGGCTTTTGGCTGAGGATAACCCAGTTATATCCCGTTAAGGAAATAACTCTTTAAATAAAGTCGGTCGACGCGTTCGTGCTCTGCGAGGGATAAGCTTCCAGAATCTACTGGGGATAAGCTTACTGCTTGGGGAGATGAATCCCAATTTTCCTGGGGAACTAGATTGGACTCTCCTGGGAAAGTTTTGAACTGCGGGGAAGTGATTCCTTTGAATGTTGATATGCCGCCGGGGAACAATCTTTAGGTCAAGACTGCCGGGGATGCTTGTTAAGAATATTGCTGCTGAGGAATGTTGAGATCTGCTGGAGGATACCCAACTTCCTTAAGTTTGATAACTCTGCTTGGGGAAGAATGCACTGCTGCTGACTTACTCTCTGGGGGATTAAGATGTCTGGTTATGTTCTTCAGCCGAACCTACCTTGGTACCTTGGAGGATAGAACAATCAGATTGCTTAAACCACCCGTTATTGCCCCTGTTTCTATGGGGGAGGCACATGTGGGATGCTGATAATTGTTGAGGGTCAAACCTTCTTCTGGTAGGCAGGTGACAAGATGACAGGACATAGTTGTACGCTTTGATCCCTAACTTTTGCCTGGACCGCCCTTTCGGGTTTTCAGTCCATCGGGATACCCATTTTTGCCCAAGCCGCCTTTTCAGGTTTTCGACTTGCCGGGTGTACAGATTTTTTCATTTTCATCCCTTCATTTTGCCCGAACCCTTTTGGTTCGCCGGGAAGCCCTTATTTTTGCCTAGGTATGTCAACCTAGCGGGTCTTTGATTTTGCGTAGTATTTTTTTTTTGACTATGTCCATGCTTTCAGAATGTAGGGAGTTGCCCCTATTAGAAGTGTTCTGCCATGCCACCAGAAGGTGTTTGATCAGGCCAGATTCATTGCTGGAGTGCCCCAAGTGACTCAGGCGGAGATTTTCCCCAGGCTATTTGGGCCTTTGAGAGATTCTCCGAATCTTAACTGGATTGCCCCAGATAATAGACCATGATCATGTCGTGCCCCTCGACTGGGAATGCTTTTGTTCATTAGGCATTCGTCGTGCGAACTTCTATGCTGTTCAAACGAAAAATCATATGCAAACAAAGTTATGTTAAAAATGCAAAGCCTGTGTCTGTCTTGAAGATTTTGAAAATGCATTCTTTTTTATAAAATAAGTGAATGTTTGTAAAACGTGAAGTCAACTCCGTATTTTACCATGAGCCTTAAGGAGTCAGGATACCTTTCGTAACAGTATGCTTTCGAACTAACCCGTGCTTCAGCTAGGACTTTTAAGGATTGTAGCGTGGCCTGGTTCACGGTTTAAGAAACAAAGGATAAAGGCTCAAATTATTTGTACCCACCCGTTCTTCGTGATGTTCTCCAAACCTAAACTCAGTTGATCATGCGTTAGACCTTGTTTGAGTCTTTGCTCTGATTTTCCGGTGATGATTCGGATGTTGATAACTTATTTTAAATAGGCAGTCATTCCCTTTTTTTGTTGAGGGTTTGTAAGACCTCTTTCTTGTCTGATTTTTGTTATCCCTTTCTTTTTGCCTGAACTGTTTCCCTTTTTTGGAATTACAGTCAGCGGGATGCCCCAGTTTTGTAAGTCTCCTTTATGGGTTTTGACTTAATGGGTTTTTAATTTGAGAAGTAATGACTGCCTTTCTTTATTGAATATTCGGAACCATCACTGTCTTTCTTTGTTTTGTAAGGACCTCTTTGGTGCCATTTGTTGCGTACTTGGATCAACTGAGAGACTACCCTGCCCCGGGTTATGATTAAGGGTTTTAAATTTCGAAAAGAAAAACTCCTACTTCTTTGGCTCAAAGGGGTTGACGAGGGATTATCTTCCTTATAACTCCAGTGTTTGGGAATTGAAACAATGCCTGTACCTCATTAGCGGGGTCTGTTCAAAAGCATACTGTAATGATTGCGGTATCGTTTTCGTCATCCTCCCTCAAGAGGCTTTAGAATTTTTAGATCAAGAGTTGACATCAGAAAAATATGAAAACAGTTTGCATATAGTGGATACGAAATAATTACTTCAAAACAGACATGTGTAATACATTAATGAAATAACCAAGTTTGACATGAGATAAAATGTTTGAACAATCAAAGAAAATTACAATCTGAACATTCAAATGAACAAAAGTTTCCAATCCTAGCCATATTTTGGCAAGGGAGCAGTGACCACAGTGGGAGCCTCTGGAGAGTCGAGCTGGACTTCCTTTGCATCAATCAGATCTTGAACCCGGTTTCTCAAAGTCCAACAGTCATCTGTAGCATGCCCCGGGCTGTCGGAGTGATAGGCGCAGCGAGCATTGGGATTGTACCTTGAAGGTGTCCTATTAGGATTCTTCGGGGGATCCATGCGAGTTACCAACTTGGTTTCCAGCAGCTGTGGCAATATCTGTGACAAGGTCATGCCGAGGGGAGTAAATTGCCTCTTAGGTCTTTCTTCCCTTTGCTGATTGTGACGCTGAGGAGCACCGGTCGGTTTTGCAATAACCACCGCGTTGACATCTTGGCGGTGTTCGGACCTATTCTTCCCTTTTGAGCCATAGACAGCACTAGATTCTCTCTTTGATGGTTTCTTCTCAGTGTTCGAGGAGTCACCATTCTGTATTTTCCCTGACTTGATGCCAGCTTCTATTCTCTCCCCGGTCAAGATCAGATCTGTAAACCCAGCAGCAGAATTCCCAATCAGGTGGTTGAAGAATGGACCAGACAGGGTCCCCAAGAACATTTCGACGAGCTCGCGGTCAGTCAGAGGTGGTTGTACCCTTCCAGCAAGGTCCCTCCATTTTTGAGCATATTCTTTGAAACCTTCACCTGCACCCATAGACATTCCTTGAAGTTGAGTGCGCGTGGGAGCGAGGTCGGCATTGTACTGGTACTGCTTGTAGAATGCAATGGCTAAGTCTTCCCAGGTACGGATGTTGGCTCCATTCAGTTGATAGAACCAGTCAAGCTGAGTCCCTGAAAGACTTTCCTGGAAAAAGTGGATCCATAAGTTCCTGTCGGCCGTGTAGGGCTGGATCCTCCTCATGTATGACTTGAGATGCAGCTTTGGACAGGATGTCTCGTCGTACTTTGCAAAGGCAGGTGCCTTGAATTTGTGCGGGATCACTACCCCAGAAGACAGACCTAGATCCTCGAAGTCCAGCCCAGGCACTTTTTGTATCTCCATAGCACTTAGCCGGTCTTCCAACTGTTTGTACCTATCCTCAGCCGGAGGGTACTGTTCGTCGTTGAAATTTGTCTCATTGTCGGAGACCACTGGACTGGGAACCCTTTCCTCTTGATGACTGCCTTTCCCCACAGATGGAGTTGTCCTCTCAGTTTCATCCTGCAGGGTGTTCCCAGATCTGCGTCTAGGGCTGAACAAAACAGTCCTCTTCTTCTTCTTTTCCTTCTTTAAGAGCAGAGCCTTCAGATCTTGTTGCCCCTGGGTTAAATTCATGATCAGCCCTTGGAACTGGGCGTTCTGAGCCTGGAGGGCCTTGATAGTGTGCTCGGTTGAGGATTCAGGATTCATGACGAGACTGCTGAAATAAACAGCGAAGAAGGTAAGCAACCTGCAGAGAAAAGGTACCTGATATGTATGATATGCATGCAATGATTTCAAGGACCTCGAGGGGTAAACAAATTGTTAGAGTTGGAAACTGGTAACTTGATTGAAGGTACTTCATGTGGTTGAGAGTCCTTCTTCAAGGGTCAAAGGCTCACCATATCCAGTGGGTCATAGCCCCTAACAACCTTGTCTTAGAGGAAAATAAATCCCCTTTGCCCCTTGCTGGACAGTTGGTTCATCATGACCTGCATCACAAGCCCTTGAGATCCTTGAAATGGGTTAGGATGTATGCAATGGTATGATGTTATGGTATGCATGGGGTAATGTGAGTGACCCTGTTATGAGTCCTGATTAAGGACTGCAAGCCCAAAACTTGCAAGAAACTCAAGTAAAACCTGTTATGAGTCTTAATTAAGGACTATAAACGAAACCTGCAAGAAACTTAGCAAACCCCGTTATGAGTCCTAACTAAGGACTACAAACTAGAACCTGCAAGAAACAAGTGTCAGGTAACAAGCATGCAGATAGTCAAGTACGAAGGCACACAAGTCACACAAGAGAAGCTCTTAGAGTTTAGGCCAGCATGAGGTTTGGGGTACTACCCTCTTGAAGTTGGTTGGTTCATACCTGTCCTAATCAAAAGTAACCGGGTTCTTAGAGGATCCCAATATCATTGACTACCCTCAATCGGTCATAACTCCAGCATCGCAATCTTTTCTTGCGGCCAGAACCATCACGAGAGTTTAGCCTCAATGGGCGTAGCATACTGCTACTGTTCTAAAGGCCAAGTTGTGTCAATTAAGGTTCTAAGGTTGTTGGTGCTTAATGACTCCTTAGAAGACCCATATTCTCCTCGTTGCAACACAAGGGATATCGGTACAGACCAAGGTGCCACACCAACGTAGCCACTGTTTCACCCGTGTCGGTCTACGCCGGACAGGTCCCTCACAGCTTATGCTACCTAAACAGGGTATCCCCAGATCCGGGTTAGGATCTATGTAACTCCCAAGCAACCCACAATTTAAAGCACACAAGGAAAACAATTGAAAACACAGTTATGAACTAGCCCTAAGGTACACCTCACTTTAAGTTAAGTCCCCAGTAGAGTCGCTAGTTATGTGATCGGTGGATCTGGAACTTACTGTTTAACGTTGGTTCGCGAAATGTCGCGGAAGCAAGAGTCGCCACCGTCTTTTATTTTCTCCAAATGGAAAGGACAAAAGCACAGAAAAATTCCTTATAGAGATTGCTCTCGGTTCGGGAGGTAGATTATAGAAAGGGAAGGTGTTAGCACCCTTTCTATCCATGGTTATCCATGGTTATCCATGGGCTCTTAGATACTTGCTCACTTGTGTTTTCAAAAATGGTTTGTTTGCTTTTCAATGTGGGTTTTAAAAAGTTTCTTTGAAAATTCCAGTTCGACTCTTGTATCGGTCCTCAAGAGTGTTTGAAAAATTGCTTTCAAAAGCTTTTTTTGAAAATGTGTTGGTGTGAAAAGTATTTTTGATTTTATTTTGAAATTTAGAGCAAGTATCTACGAGAACATACCTACCCTAAGGAATTCGTCTGTGTAAATGTCCTTTAAAGTAGTGCCATCCCACCATTGAGAGGTAGGTAGCACCACCGTTGGAGGTGTTCGGATCAATTCGAGGTTCGGGACATGGTGATCACCAGAGCAATGGGAAGACACCTTAGAAGCTACCCTCATGCCAGGTTCTCGGATCATGAGGACTTACTAAGACATCCTCTACTCGACGATCACCTTTCGAGGCAAGGCAACAGTGAGGCGTACCCTAGGGGTGGTGTGTGCGATTTGTGTGTCATGTTCATTTGCATTTATCTTGTCATGTTATTGGTGTTCTACGCTTGTTTTTATTTTTGTCCATACATTCTTTCATGCCTTTGATTAACAGTTTGAAAAGTTGCGAGAAAAATAAATTCTAAGCTATTACAAATGGCGCGGGTCCACATCGCCAAAATTAAACCAGGACCCGATTTGACAGAAAATAAAGAAATAAAGTAAAGAATTAAAAGTGCAAGAAATTAATTACATGGCTTCGGGAGAGATACATAAATATTAAAAGAAATAAAACAAAATAAATATGCGAATAAGAATTAAATCGAAACGAGGGCGTTGGACCCTTTTTGCAAAATTAAAATTACTGAGGAATTAGTTAAAATTAAAAGAAAGAAAGAACTTGTTTTTTTGGTATTTTTAGTATTTTAGGATTTAATAGAAAAAAAGAATTAATTAAAATAAATACTAACCCTAATTCTAGTGGCTTTTAATTTATTAAGAAAATATTGAATTTTAACCTAAATTAACCCTAATTTTTATATACAAATTTAATTATGAAAATAAATAAAATAAATAATATTATTTATGAAAGAAAAATAAAAAGGGTGAAAAATTATTAATTAAACCTAATTCTATGTTTTTTAGATTTTATTATGAAAAGAATTAAAATTACAACCTAATTTAAAACTAAATAATTATATACAATTTATTTATGGAAAATATTAAAACAAAAATATTTATTATATTTTTCCTCCTTTTCTGATTTTTTTGATTTTTAGGTGTTTTTGATATTTTGTGAAAATAACAAATTAATTAAACAAATAATAATTAAAAGCAAATAGAAAATAAAATAAAAAATATTATGGCAAACCTAGGGGGGTTGTAGTCCCCAACATGGAGGTATAGCCCAAGCAATTCAGGCCCAAACAAGCCTGACTTCGTTGACTTTCTCCAGGGAGCATGCTGGCGCGTTGACTGGGACTACCATGTGCCTTGGATCTGAGCCTTTGATTTGATTCCATTGGACGCGTGGACGACTGGATCTTGGAAGTGTATGGTGGTCTTTGTTATTGAAACTGCATATGAATCTTTATTGAAAAATAATATGGAAGTAACGAAGACCTGGGGCTCGAACCCAGGTCATGCACTTTACCAGTCACTATGCTTGCCAGTGGAGCCAGATGCGCGTGTTGTATATATAATAACTGAAGAATAATATAATGAGAAAATAATGGTTAGTGGAAATCAGCGCGCGAAATTTAAACTAGCCTATCACATCTTGCCACGAGTTCATCTTCTTCGTTGGTTTTTTATTTTCCTGAAATACAAACATCATGAGCAACGGTTTTCACATGTTCTCTTAAGCCACTTTATGGAAAATAGCGACTAGCCCTATGACGCTCATAAATTGAGCGCGAGGGTAGCTTCTTCTTCGTCCAGACATGCTGATTACAACCATGGCATCGTGGTAGGCTGATTTTACATTATCTAAAAACCCCTAATTCGAAACTCTGCAAACCCTAAAAAGCGACAATGGTGAAATCGTGTATAGCACAAAAAAATACAATTAAACATATGGGTTAGCTTCAGAATTGCATAAGGAGTATGAATCAATGAACAAAATGTCATGAGGATGCCTGCAAATCAAAATACGAATATGCATTTTTCATGAAATATTTCGAGTTCTGTATACCGATTCTTTGAGTTTTGATGAATGTTTTTGATTGGGAATTGTTCTATGAAGCTTCAGCAAGCTAATGAAACAAAAATCGTGCCTTGAATCAACCTAAAACCTGATTTTCAGTTTTGAGTTTTTAACAAAATTTCAAGTTTTTGTTTTCAGGTTTCTGAGCAGCTGCGTGGGTAATGGCATTAGGGTTGTGTTTCTTGTATATGTAGGAGTGAATTAGGTTAAGAATTCTGACCAAAAAGCTTGGCATTCATGACTTTGAAAGATTTGATTTTTAAGATCTTTTTCAAATATTTTTCCATGTGCTTTTGTACAAATCATGCTCAATTCTCTCCAAATCTTTCCATATTGGATCATGCACGAGTTATTGAGTGGATTTCATGCAAAAAAGGATTGTAAAACTTAGGTTAAATATTTTCCATGTATTTAATTTGATTTAAATGAATTATTATAAATAAAAATTCAAATAAATAAATAAAAAATGAAGAAATACTTCCCTTTGGGCCAAGTGGTCGTGCACATGCCATGGATGATGAATTATGGAAGAAAAATGGGCCCATTAGCAATTTTAGGTCATTTGAATCAATGTTGACTTTTCAAAATATCCAAAAGTTTCCCAACTTTCACAAGGCATAACTTGCTCAATTTTTAAGCTTTTCTCATGTTCTTTGACATTTTGGAAAGTTCTTTGAGTCCTCTAACCAATTTCTTTGGTCCCATGTCATTTTGATTTACCAATCTCAAGTTATGGCCTTTGACTTAAAGTCCCTTTTTGTTGACTTTTGAAAATTACCTATAATGTTGAAATTGATAACTTTTTGTGAGAGCATTTCTTGGACTTGGAATATGAAGATGAGTTGTAGGAAATGTCTTTCTCTTCAAAATGAGCTTTGGATGGAATTTTTCTGATAATCCATGTGAAAGTTATGCCCTGGTCAATTTACAATTGACTTTTTCAACTGTCCAAATAAGGAAACTTTTTCCTCTTGATGATTTTTGAGCCAAGCTTTGAGAATCATGATCAAGAATTGATCAAATGATGTTTGTGGCTTCAAAATGAGATGGTAACCAAAAATTTGAACTTTTGACTGCCAAATGACCATTTTGCCCCTACAGTTGACTGTAGTGCAATTAGGGTTTTGACTGTGCAATTTTGTGCTGAAAGTCTTGAAACTTGATATGAGGATACTTGACCATATTTGTAAGCATGTGGGACTTCATTGGGTTCTTGAAAACTTCAATTTCTTGATCAAAACACAAACCCTAATTTTGACTGCTTAGGAGGCCCTTACACTGTGCAACCCTTGGGGAGATTTTGAAGCATGACTTGGCAATTTCTTGGAGAATATGGGAGGGCAAATTTTGGGGTACAACAGTCATGTCCCTCGAACGTAGGGATATCTTAGCAAAGACCCTCGGTATAAAAGTCATCATAAAAGATCATGGTCCCTAAACATCCATCGAGTTGCCTTTCGGTAAATGATCTTGTCCCTCGATGTTGCCTATATGATGACAGTCCCTTCGAACGCTAAGATATCCATACATGTTACCTTCGTGACCATAGTGTCCCTTTCGATAGTCCCTCAACATCCAACGACAGGGATACCTACTCACTAATAGTAGGATAGCACTATCTAAAGGAAAGGAGGAAAAGAACGTTCTTTTTCGAGTAGGTATACCGTTCTTAAGTACTTGCTCAAACCTGAAATTTTCACACTTACACACTTTCAAAGAAATCTTTCCAAAAACGCTTTATCACACTTTTGAGGACTAATACAAGAGTTACCATAAAGCAAATAAAAACTTTAAAAACACACAAACACAAACAGTTTTCAAAAATGAGCAAGTACCTAAGAGCTCGTGGAGAACCACAGATGGAAAGGGTGCTAACACCTTCCCTTTCCATAATTTACCCCCTTACTCAGAAAATATGAAAAAAGATCTTTTTCTGTTCTTTTCACCCTTTCCTTTGTTGGATAAAAGAAAAGTCGGTGGTGACTCTTACTTACCACGACATTTGCGAACAAAAAATGCAAACCAGTATTAAACAGTCAGTTATGCCACCATATCACAGGAAGCAATGACATAATAGTGAATATGAATTAACTGATTCCAAAAACATGCATGTTGATTTCATTTTAATTACTAATCAAAAAGTATAACTTTACAATAGATAATACTTAGCAAAAAGGAAGTTATAATTAGAAATGATAAAAGCCTAATGATCCCAAATATGAGCTTCTTTGTTGATTCACTAACTTTAGGAGATTCTTTTTGATACTCTTGCACTGATCAAAGTGGGTGACCTTTGTCTTTTCTTTTATTAAGCATACATGTTTTGTTGATAGGGCAGTTGCTCTTGATAATGTTTCCTTTGAGGTATGGGAGTTACCCTTAGTACTGGAATATGAAGTGTTGCGTAGGAATATGTTTGGCATGGCGAAGGGTTGCCTTCTCTCTCCAATAGGACTTGTATCTATTGAGTTTCTCTATAGCTTTTTTTATTTCATTTGTGAGTATCAGGAAACCTGCTAGGTGATGATGGTTAGATAAGGGCGAAAGTGGAAATAAATATGAGGTTTATGATATGAAAATGTATAAATGTATGTATGGGATGTATGAAAATGCATAGGTATGAAAAAAGAATGCTAAAAGTTTCTCATTAAAATGCGATGCAATGCAAACTTATGATAAAGGTATACATAGGAAAAACTCTAACGGGTTTAAAGATATTAACATACAAAGGATAACCCTATGGGTTAAGGATTGTCACAAAATAAAAAAGGGGAACCTTACAGGCTAGGGATTGCAACATACAACAAAAAATCCCTATAAGCTAGGGATTATGAAATACAAAAGGGAAATCCCTACAGACTAGGGATTATGATAAACAAAAGGAAATCCCTACATACTAGGGATTATGACAGACAAATGGTATCCCTACGGGATAAATAAAAGAAGACCCTTACGAGTTTAGGGGATAATAATCGATAAAAGGTAACTCTTATGGGTGTAGAGATAGTGGTGAGATGTCCTTCGCAAGAAGGTTCCCTATGAAGGACAAGATGTTAGTAGAACAACCTACAGGAGGGCTCGTATAAAAGTTCTAAGTTTATTCTATCCAACCCATCACAAGGGTGGCTCTTAAGGGTATCATAAATAACACATAAGGGAAAAGACACAAGGGCTTCCCTTAAGTGGAGTCTCTGTGTAGATCGAGACTTTCTTCTTATAGGTCACACAAAGTCTCACCATGAAGATTTATTTTTTGGGTAAGGTTCCCAGAGTCATTAACTAAATTCAAAGTCCCATCTTCAAGAACCCTCCAAAGATATTTCTTTAAACTCATAGAGATGTTAAACCCCCTTAGCCAATAGACAACCCTTTTTTAAGGTTATTCTAAAAAATTCAGTGTAGAATTTCCCAAAGAATAAATCCAAAAATAAAACCACATATGAAATAAGATGAAATAAAAGCATATGGATTTGAATAAATAATAAATAAAAATAAGAATAAAAAGAAAATAAAAACAGAGCAAGCAAACATAAAAAACCCTAAGACTAAAGGATAGGCGAGACTCGCTTTAGGGATAGTCCCTAGTGAAATCGCTAATTGTCGCAGCTAGAAAAATTCAATGAAATCGCTACCATTATTTATTTATTCTAAGGATTTGGAAGATAATAGAGAACCCTAAAGGTAAGGATAAGACGGTCGTTGAGACCAAGTTAAGGGTTCGGGAGTCGATTAAGAAAGAGGAAGGTGTTAGGCACCCCTCACCTCCTTTGTACTCAAGGGGAATCTTCTTTAATTTTAGGGCTTGGTATGTGTGTTTACTTGTTTCTTAGTCTACTTTAATATGATTTTAATATTTCATTTATTTAGGCAAGGAGGGATATATATGTAGGGGTATAATGGGAAGAGTTAGTTAAAAAATTAGTGGACCCGCCTTGGTTTCACAACCGTGTGCCTACGTGTCTCTCATCGGAGGATGACAGAAATCAGAGTCCTACGTAGTTCGAAGTGTTTGGTTAGTGTTTTTTATAGAATCGTGTTAAGTTGCTTTCGAATGGTTTTGAACTTGCTTGAGTTTGAAAATTGAGTGAAGTTAGGCGACGATTTTATATCCATGCAGAAAGAAACCGGACAATTATTTATTGAAAAAAGTCTTGAGTTTTGATTATGTTAGTAGAAAAATGATTTGATTGGTTAATTGTTTTAATTAAGTTTGAATTGACTATTGAAGAAGAGTTGATCTTCGTTCAAATTAGATCGTGTCGGCGAAGAAATTGATTTGATTGATTGGTGAGTGTTAAATGTTTTGAATTGAATAATTAATTGGTGAGACGTTAAGCCAACCACTTAATTACTTGATGATGTATATCCTATTATTTGTGAAAATATTAAATCAGTTTTGACTATGAAAAATGTTTGATTATGTACAAGTTACAGATTATTCTAAAAAAAAAATAAAAATATATATATTTATGGTCTTTTATATTTTATATTTTCATATTTTATATATGATAACAAAATTAAATAGCCTAACAAATTAAATTGGTTAATTATTAACTAATTTATACTAAAAGTTAACAAAAAAAAACTAATTAAAAGGATTAAAATATATAAGATTAACAATAACTAAATTAAATGAGAAATTAAACCTAATAATAAAGGCGTACCAAATAGGAATTGAAAGTGGTGTGAGTAAAGTAGAAACCAAACCCAATTAAGATCAAACCTTAATAAAAACCTAATTAAAATAACTATATAAAAATAATAATAATAATAATAATAATAT